>LBNU01010694.1:7002-20480 GCA_014162995.1 Artemisia annua
GTTTATTATTATTATTATTATTATTATTATTATTATTATTATTATTATTATTATTATTATTATTATTATTATTATTATTATTATTATTATTGATAAAAAAAAAATGAATTGTCAGAATTGGTTCATTGAATCTATGACAAATATGAGATCTATATTGAACTTTTGCCTAAAAGTCTAATACCCGGGAGGTTTCAAGTTCGAGTCTCACCCGGGACTATACCCCTTCAAACGATAAAGGAGGATCAGGCCATACTGCCCAACTGGATGTCACTGTTGGACCTGGACCACTAACAACTAACAAACCGTTCAAATAAATAAATAAATAAATAAATAAATATAACTATAATTTATGTTATTGAGTCGGAGGAAATTGAAAATAGTTTGTTTAAATAACATGTATGCCCTTAACTTGTTGCTACCAAAACTTTTCAAAAAGACATATTAATTTTTACACAAGAGCATTGATTGACATGCCTAACTGGTATGTCTAATCCTATGTGTCAGGATCCTGTTGGTAGACAGCAGGGGACACACTTCTTCACAAACCAATAATTTATTGACACATCCATTTAGCTACATAATTAGTCACATTTTTAGGCCTCCCAATCATTTTCCTTTACACAAAATATAACAATGTTCCTTTTTCTTTTCCATCCAAATACGAGTTGACGATTTTTATTCACAAACGATCCTTTTCTTTTCTTCTACAAGAACGCAATGTGTATCTTCTCCTTTCTTCCTTTAACTTTTTCTTCCCACATCTTTTACTTATGAAATGTATAAACCAAACATAACAATTACATTTTTCTAAATTTTATTCGCTATCGACCTCAACAAAAAAGAAGATTAAAATGTAGTGGTAGTACAGGGATTGAGTGGAAGATGGGCCATTGCTAAATCTAGTAAAAGATGGGACCGAACTATACCATATAACATGGTCTCAATGTGACATGACTTATGATCCGCATGCTCAACCATTGACCCAAACCTCACATCCCTTTTTTAGTTTTGTACATTATTCTACTACTCATACTTGCATAAACCCTTTTTACATTCTTTTTTCATGACTATTATTACCATACGATTCAAATGTTAACTTGCTTGGAGATGGATCATAATAATTGTGTCTAACGAATAAAGAGCGTGTAGCCTAGCCGTATCCATGTGATGTAAGATCATCTTTAACCAAGTGGTTGTAAGATCCTTTTCAACAAAGTGATTGTCGGTTTAAGTACAAAGAAAAAGTTTGTGGCATATATGTGGCATATATAACGTAAACGTGTTAGTTAGATTTTCTAAAGAAGCATATGCTTGAGTACCTCACCTAATAGGTAGCGTTTTTTTTTTCTCTGCCTCTATAGTGAGTGTATACAAATTGAATAAACAACTTTCACATTTTACACCAACTATACTTTATTTTTATATAAAATGTCATGGTACATATGTTCATTGATTCACTATTCTTAGTTTATTAGTTTGTTGTTTCATTGAATTACTTGTTTGATATGTAAGTCGATAAAATCATATAATTATTTGATTAAATATTAAATATACAAAAAATAATATTTTCAAGGTATATGAAATCTATCTTTCAACAAAGACACTAAACAGTTCGATAAGTGTTGTGTAAGCCTCGTTTCAGCATTTTTAAAACTGTTCACAAAAAGTAAAGTGTTTAAGTTTGTTTAAAATAATAATAATAATAATAAAATAAATAAATAAATAAATAAATAATACCAGCAAAAAAATTATTGAGAAAATGGGCTGGATTATACATGGTTATAAAACATGGGTCCAGCCTATTGAACAATGCTTGATTTAACTATGAAAGGTCTTGAAAAGTGAATTTGATTGGACTTTAGCAGTTTAGCCTGTAAAACAAGTCCAATAGCTTTATTTTTCACCACCAGAGTAAACTTTAAGTTGTACCATGTCAATAGTTAAAAACATGATAAAATTCAGGATGATTACTATGTAGCAGCATATTCCATGTTGGTAACATGTCAAAACCAGAGAATTATCGAGTCAGTCCGGTACGTCAAATTTAGAAATTTCAAGTGAATATTTCAGAGGTCACCTCTCGAACTATAATAGGTTGGACTCGTCTATTTTTAAATTTGGATATATCGAATATAGGTTTATAAGTCTATTGACGTTTCTAATGTGTAGTAAGATGGGTAAGGGTTGAGCGTCCAAGACAAGTCCAATACATTGGATCAAACATGTGCTACCAAGAGTTTTAACAAGATAAAGGGTGGTTGTAGGTTTTTTTTTTTTTTTTTTTTTTTGAACGGGGGGTTAGTAGTTAGTGATTTGAGCCCACAGTGACATCCAATTGGGCAGTATGCAAGCGTCGAACCTTTCTCCTTAGGGGATAAACCCCACTCCTGCTTCTATTTTTTCGGGCCCCTGAAGGTCCATTGTGAGACTCGAACTTGAGACCTCTCCAAGGATACCTCCTCAAGTTTACTTTGGTGGCCAACTGAGCTAGCCCAGTTGGTTAAGGGTTGTTGTAGGCTTTATTATGTGATTATTTAGATGTAAAAATTATTAATCAACAAAAAAGAAAAAAACTTTAACATACAAATTTATTTGTTAATTATTCAAATGTAGACAATGTTTGGGTTTGTACTCATTACGTTCACTATATCATTCATATACCTTTGTGATAGACTATACCTATGGATGGAAACGAGCCGAGCTGCTCGTGAAAAGGTCATGATCGGATCGAAAAATGCTCAAACCAGCAGAGTGTCAACAAGCTCGAGCCTAAATTTTGGCTCATTTAATAACCGAGCTCGAGCCCGAGCTATATATATATAAAGATTAATTACGCTCGTGAGCCTAAACGAACCCTAAAAATATATACGTATATATAATGTATATACATATAAATGTATGTATAAACATTATATGTATATACATTTACGTATATATTTTTAGGGTTCGTGTAGGCTCACGAGCGTAATTAATCTTTATATATAATGCTCGGGCTCGAGCTCGGTTATTAAACCGAGCTTTATACATATAAATGCTTTTAAAAAAAATAAAAAATAAAATAAAATAAATGTTTATACATATAAATATGTATAAACGTGCTAAAAAAATAAATGAGCTCGAGCCAGACGTGATTATAAATTAGTCAAGCCCGAGCCGAGCTTGAGTTTGTGAAAATTTTCACGCGCCGAGCTTGAGCTCGAGCTAAAAAATATGAGGCTTCAAATGAGCTCGAGCCCGAACTTTATATATAAAAACGAGCCTAACTCGAGATCTGGTAGGCGTGGCTCATTTCCACCCTAACTAAACCTAGTAGGGATTGATAAAGACAAATGAGTACTGAAAAATGAGCATGAGAAATTAGGGAGGGAAAAAAAAGAAAAAAGAAAAAAGTAGGTGTTAAAAAAAGAGAAGCTTACATCATTAAAAAAAAATGATAAATTAGGGAGGAAAAAAAAGCAGATGTTAAAACTCAAGTAAAACAATTGAAAAAAATAAATAAATTATAATATGATACAAGTGAAAATTGTAAAATAGTCATCACGAGAATTTTTATAGCAAAATAATAAGATATCAAATAATCACAAACCTTCAAACTTTAAAATTTTAAATTGAATTCTCTTGTATTTTATACCAACATAAATATCATACAAATATACACGTCGCAGCTGCCCCTCAAAATTCTTGATACTTGTGTATTGTTGCGGAAACCTGAAAATAAGCAGTGTCTAGTCCAGTTATTAAGTAACGACAGTGTGAATGTTACTAGTGTGGATTTGAATTTCACTGGTTTTTCAGTTTTACTCATTTTTCCTATATTTTTTTCATTTCTTTTATGGTTTTCTTATAATTTGTTTTCACTACACTAATTTTACTTTTGCGATCTATAATAAGAAATTCTTTCCCACATAATCTAGAGATTTGTGAAAAATACAACATTACAGAAACTTGACTAAATATTATCTATTAATTCTTAAGCTTTGCACATTTATGTTTTCTTCTTCCTATATTAAGTATCCTTCAACTAAGTTAAATATTTGATTTCGTTTTTTTAGGTTGAAACTTGGATTCTTGCTTTGATATTGTAATGTAGGACGACCCTACAGGTTATAGACAATTTGAATACTCGTATTGTCGGACGAAGAGTAATATCACAACAGATAAAATATCAAGAATTGAGGAACTATCTCATACATTTTTTTATTAATTGATTTTAAGACAACATTCTTCCTAAAACATAAACAATAAAGTCTATTTATAACATACAAATACTAATCCTGCTACGATTTTAACAGATGCTAATTAAATTAAAAAAAAAAAAAAACAATAATTTGATAAAGGATAATTATAAGTCTAAAACAAGAAAGACTCGTAACATAATTAAAATGCATTGCTAATTCCTTATTTAACTCCAACGCATACCGCGTCATTCTCCCCTTCATGAGAAAACTCGTCCTCGAGTTTCCACTTAGATAGAACATATCAACCACGTCGAAAATTGGAAATGCTGAGAGGCGCTCAGGTAAATCAACAACATATAAACTATCGTTTAGTTTCCAAATAACTTTGCATGACCCGACCCTCTTCATCTTCAAACTTGTTAGCTATACACACCGATAAGTATTTACGCAAATCTACCATGACTAGATCACCAACATCAAACTTCTTTGCTCAAAGTTGTTTGTCAATGAAGCTATCGAACACCACACTAATAGAATCAACCTTTTGTTTAACCTCATCTTGTACGACCATATTTGTTGCTTCAACTTTATTACCAGTTAAAGTTTGTAGTTGAATATCTTGTAGTGGCGATAAGTCATCTTTAATGGTCTCTTGTGATTCTTGTATTGATGTTTCCAACTCACGAGGCATCATGTTTTATTCATCTCGTGTCATTTCAGTGGGAACAAATGCATTCAAAGTCGGTTCAACGTGTAGTTCTTCTTTCGAATCTTGATAGCGAATAGTCATTGAATTGTACTCTTTTGCTTTTAAAACCTGAGTGATTTCCTTTAAAGGAACCAGTAAAAATTTAACACCATTTAATTGAAACTTGTATATGTTCTCTTTACGGTTATAAGTTGCATCGAGTTCGTACAGCCACGACTTCCCAAGAAATATATGACAAGCATCCATCTCGACAGTATTGAACACAAACTCATCTTTATACTTTCCAGTCGAAACGGAATATTGCAATATTCAGTAACCTTGATTTCGAAATTTCCCCATTGACTTGTATATGGATCTCGAAGTGTTTTGATGGGTAATTTCAAAAATTGCACAAGATCACGTGACACGATCAATAATCATGCTAAATATCTTCTCATGGTTGGTGCAACGTGTCCAAAACAGGTAGGATTGCTCATGTCGGTTAACTTATTCCCGTTAGGATCGTCTGTATTCATGATTTATGATTCAATGATCAAGAAAATAACATAAAACACTAATCGACTAATGGTGAGCACTAGAAAGAATTTGAATAGGTAGAATAGCATTATAATTCTTTTTCCCTTTTCTCTTGTAAAATCATAGGATAATGTTTCAAAGGTAAAAGAAAGCAATAGAAAAAAAAATCTAAAAGAGAACGCGTGAATTAAACTTAGGATTTTATAAAAAATTTGCGACTTAAAAAATGATTCAGTGATCTAGTGGAATATTTTTTTAGTAGCCGAATAAAATATCAAAAATCTCAGATTTTTTTTTTCTTTTTTTTATTAATTGATTTCAAGACGAATTAATCTCAGATTTTTTTTATTTTTTTTTATTATTATTAACCAACTGGGCTAGCTCAGTTGGCCATCAAGAGTAACCTTGGGGAGGTATCCTTGGAGAGGTCTCAAGTTCGAGTCTCACCATGTACCTTCAAGGGCCCCAAAAAATAGAAGCAGAAGTGGGGTTTATCCCCTAAGGAGAAATGTTCGATGCTTGCATACTGCCCAATTGGATGTCACTGTGGACTCGAATCACTAACTACTAACTCGCCGTTCAAAAAAAAAAATTGATTTCAAGACGAAACATTCTTGTTAAAACCTAAACAATAAATTCTATTTATAGTAGACAAATATTAATCCTGCTACGCTTTTAAAAGATAATAACTAAAATAAAAAACAATAATCTAATAAAAGATAATTATAATTCTAAAACAATAAAAACTCCTAATGCAATAAAGACATGTTTAGTTTGGCTATTAAGCTATCGCCCGGTTTGACCTTTACTAAACGTTCAACACGAGAATCTTGAACATGTAAGATCGGAAAGCCCAACAATTCCTCTCGATAAGCACTCTTATCGCCCTTTTTGGAATTTTATAGCCCCGTCCTAGATGCGTACTCTAGCTTTTCAAATCAGGAAAAATTAATAGTTGGAATACATGTTTAGATCGTATATTATTTAGAAACGTTTTGAATTAAAAAAAAAGGTTTTCCTAATCTATAAATAATCTTTAGGAAAGTGAGATTAATATTTTTCTATATTTTTTATTTGCATTTTTTTTCCACTTTTTTTAAACATTCCATCTAAACATGGTTTTTAGGTTTTTAACACTTTGCTAGCCGTTCTTTTTAATAAAACGAGTGGGTAAACCCGCGCGTTGCTGCGGGAATGCTGTGTACATAAAGTAAATTTCCCAATTTCTCAAGTGCAACCGGCGTGAACACCTATACGTAATTGAATCATGTCTAAACATTCAATCAGATAGAATCTGATTGAATACGATCAACCGCAACAATTAATGTAAATTTAGTACAACCTCGCTAAGTGTGTACCTATTTCAATTACATGTCATCACAACTAACAACAAAGCTAAACCTATTGTCTTCCAATAAGGGAGCAATTTTTTTATTTTTATTTTTATTTTTTTTTCATATAGATGTAACTCTATCCCTTTGTGTCCATAGTTCAGCAAGCACAGCCCTATCTTCCAAGAAGCAATAGACTGAAATACGGAAAGAAAATAAAATGAACACTTTTAAATAAGCAATTCTAAATAGTTGCTAATGTCACAACACATCTGAAACCGTTGACAAAGACGTTTATGTTAACATTTTTCCATATAAGAGGGACAATGCAACTCTTTAAAGATTTAAAAACATAATTAAGTGATTTTACATTAATAAGAGTTATATGTGTGAGCTAAACAACAAATATACTCTAACTCGATTCTATAACTATCATGGTACATATACACTGACAAAAAAAAAGGGTCCTAAACTAAGAAATTTCACGCAAAGAGAAGGCTTTGCAAGTACCTCTTAGACAGGTTTGTGTGATGCAAATTCAGTACGGACCTCATGATAGTCAAATGTATCTGAATCCCAGTTATTCGTATGGAGTTTCGACCATGGAAGCTGAAATAATACAACAAAAAATTTCAGTGAACTTTTATATCGTTACAAAACAGATAGTTTCCCGGTAGTAACACCAAATAAGCAACATACATGGCATCAAAATACTTCAGCGTTCAATTGCTACAGAATCTGCAAAATCAGCAGTCAAGTTTGCGATTTTCTTGTAATGTAACACCAAGTTATTATGGTCTATGTTAAAAATCTGCACAACCATAAACAAATGATAGGAGTTAACTGTGGATCATTAGCCAAATGCATCATATTTTCTTACACCCGTACTTCGTGAAATAATAAAATATTCGTTTTGGAATAATCTAAACAGGTTATTGCACATCTAAATCTCATGTTCAATACCTAAGAAAGAGCTACTCCAATAAGCATAAAGGTAAAACAGTAAAAAGGAAAAAAGTTTACGTGAACAATACCTAAGAAAGAGCTACTCCAAATGTGTTTAGCAACTTGATCCTGACCCGTTTCTATTCTAGACCAACCTGATATGCATATTAAGTTGACTCGTAGTACACCTGTGAAACCAGTAAGAGTTAAATGTGACACAATTCATCAACCTGTGAAACCAATAAGAGTTCCTAAGCCGTCAAAATTGAATCACTTAGGAACTCTAGTATGTGTAGAATGTAAATACCCTACAAACCTTGGAAACGGACGGTGATGAAAATACCCGAGACATTACCTCAAAGGGTGTTTTCTGACTTTGTAACTCCCGTGAATGTTCAATTGCAGTATTAGTTACCCTGTGGTGTCAGATTGTTCGACCGTGAATGTTCAATTGCAATATTAGTTAGGGAAGCAAGATGATTTTGAAAAAGACAGTTGACACAATCAGGTACCTGCCGTTGACGTAGAGCCGTTACATTTTTGGTTTGAGGTGCAAGGGCAGATCTGACTGATGTACCATTACTCCAGAGACTTTGGTCTAAGATGCAATGCTGACCCAAAAATCCACCTGCATAAGATCATGTGGCCTGAAGTCAATTGCAAAAAGGAAAGTTTGAAAGTAATTTTGTTTCAGTCATATTTAGTGCAGTTTAGCATATTCAAAATTCAAGTAGATGGACAAAAAATTATTGGCCGGTAGACTGAACTCGAACGACCCATTTTGAATAAAAGATAGTACCCTAAGATACATATAATATCATATACGCCACAATAAAGTTTAAATACAATTGTGATCCATAACCCGTCCCACCCATTCTGCCACATCTAGTATCATGTAATTAATAAAAGGAGTTCGTCACCTGTAAGCTTCCAATGGCTGGACGTGGATTTCGGTATCAATAACTGGTTCACACTCAATTGAGAGTGCACTTCAATGATTATCAACTTCAAACAGCAGTGCCAGATATTGCTATACACCTGATCAATATAAAGTATTTGTTTCTAACTTATTCTCCTCGTACTTCCTGAATAGTCACAAACTAAAACCCGATGAGCGAAAAAAATGAATGATTTAGAGAATTAGTTTTACAGCAGTCATAATAGCTGTCAATGTCTCCGCGGATAAGATCTTTAGCACCGACGATACCGAATTTTCCAACTCCCTTTAATCCCAAAAAAAACACTTTTATCATTATTATTTTGCTAGGAGTTTTAAAAAATAACATATTAATAATCAAAGAAATATGCAAAATAAGTGTAGTAGTGGTCTTCAACAACTCGTCATTGGTAAGAAGGTAACTGTGCGCTTGGTCGAATGGATTTCACATACTTGTACACAGCAACAGGTATCATCTACTTGTGCTTCACCTGTTTATATAGCCAGAGGATTTCGAGGTGGTCCTAAAGTGTAACCTGTGGCGCTCGACTTGAATTGATTTTTGTCCCAACAATAACTGAAGGGTTACATTTGATTTACAGACTCCTAACTATATATACTTATCGAAACGGTACCTTTGGAAGAGAGGAAAACCGTTCCACATAAAGTAAACGATACAACCTTTGCTAAAGGTTATAACCCTAGTAACTTTATTAAAACAAATCACATTATGTTAATACTACACTTACTTTAAATAACATTATTTACCAAGTTTGATGCATTATAAATAAACTTTGACAGACTATCAACACATTTAACATATTCCCATGTTCACGAACTTTTTTAACTACCTTGAATACCGAAAGCTTCAAAAGCAAATGGTCGTAATTGCAAGAACAATTTATACAAATGTAAATGTGAAGTTGAAAAGCATTACCACGTAACATAGAACGATGGCTGTACCGCGTCCCCGCCTAGCCTTACAATTACCCGCAGATGCATTTCCTTCATTCAGCAGAAAGAAAAAAAAACAAAAAAAACTATATGAACACCATAATCCACTCAATGATACTGAAAATCAAAAGTCATAACCAAACTCAACAATTATTAGAAAGTTTAAGCTTTACACCAAAAAAATTAATAAAAAGAAGACATTTATACCTTCTTTGAGGCATTTCATCGATCACTTGTTGAGCGCTTCAAGTAAACCTTTTTCTTTGAGGCTATTAGACGTTTTAGGAAAAATAGCTTATCCATGGACCCCCGGTATCTCTTCAGTTATAAGGATGTTCCTACAAATCAATATCCAAAATCTTTAAAAATCCAATACCAAAGAATCAAGTTCTTTTTGCGTTATAGAAAAAAAAATCGATAAGATATCAGGTATACCTATGCAATACACAGTCCATCAAAAACCTCACAACCACCTCAAGCCCTCAATAAACATTGCGTATTTCGAAAATCAATGTTCCGTTTCGAAAATAAAATCCGGTTTGTCATATTGGTTTAGTTTTTAGGGAGAGAAGGATGAAGGACAAACCGGATTTGGTGTTATATTTTGAGAGAAGGTAATGGTTTTGTGTTGATTTGAGATGCTTCTGGAAATTTGGAGAAAAAGGATATGCTGGAAGTTTCTGGGGTTGTTTATTCAGGAAAAGAAGATAAAAGTGTGGAAGGTAGCAACATCACAGCTTCATTACGGGCATGAACAGTTGCTGAAACGGGGTAATTAGCTAATGAACAGTGGTTTGCACAGTGGTATAACGGAACGGAGTAACACTTGTTGTACTTTCATCGAATACCATTTTGAAACATATGTACCGTGTACAGTAACTTATGTACTCACTCAATTTCAGCCACATTTTACACCTTAAGATGTCCGTACTTACGTGTGGTAATAACTGTACTTTTAACGGGCAAATTCTCATCTTTAGTATATATACGAGCGTGTGAACCCGCGCAATGCTGCGGGATTGTTATGAAATATTGTATTTTGACACTATACGGTATTAATGTTTTTTTAATGAAAATGATTTTTTACTTTTTATTTTATTTTTTTTATTAGCATTATTATTATTATTATTATTATTATTATTATTATTATTATTATTATTATTATTATTATTATTATTATTATTATTATTATTATTATTATTATTATTATTTATGTTTTACTTTTTTTCATTTTGTATATAATTTTTTTTTCTTTTTTTTTTAGCTGTCTTTTTTTCCTAATCAAATATGTGGTATGTATTTGTGAAAACTCTCTTAAGTGTGGTGTTAGTATTGGGCTGTTATACACTTTTGTTGTTGGGTTTTTTGGTGGGCTGTTGTACCGGGCCCTATTAGAAAGAGTAAGGGTACGGGTGTTTTATTTTATCTCAATTGGAAACGGTGTTTAGGGTAAAAAAATTAGGGAAAAAAATCGGGGAAAAGGGGATAGAAAAATTAGGGTTTCAACTGTTTTCAATCAGACAAATTGTGAGGCGAGAAATCGATATCATTTTGAAGATATGCCGCGTAGGTTTCCTAAGTGCCTTAAGATTGCACATCAAATTGGAGATCATTGAGTTGAGAAGGTTCTGTGTACTATTTTTAAGAGAGAAAAGAGAGCATATGAAGATGCTGAGAAAATTTACACTGAAATGTTGGAAGAGGTGGAAGCTAGGAGGGAGTACAGGCGTGGGATAATTGTGGAATTGATGAAGCTGGAGAGTGATTACGTTTTGGATGAGTGTTTGGTTGTTTTAAGGGCTGCGGAGCAAGAAGATTTTGCTGAGATAAGTAGGCTGATTCAGATGAGCCATGCTGCTGTTTTACGGGCTGGTGAGAAAGGGCGAATGGTGAACAAACTCAGGAAGCTTAAGTAAGGTTGTGTGTTTCTGTTGCTTTTGTCTCGTTATGTTTAAGTGTGTTTAAGTTTGCCATGCTTTTGTATGACTCTGTTGTTTTAAAGATCTCAGCTTTGTATGGTGGTTGTGTTTAGGGAGTGTATGAAAAATGTAGTCAGGGTCTATGAAACCTCTGTTGTAGTTACAATATCCAGAGGTTGTATGTTAATATTAATAAAACGCAAACTTATTACGCATCTGAATTGGTTGTGTATGTTTTTTGTTTTTTGTTTTTTTTAATTACTATATTTTTTTTTTGTTATTTAACTGTAGTAGGTGGTAAAATGAAGAGAATGAGTAGGAACATCTGTTTGGTTTTAATTGTATTAGTGTCTAAAAAGAATGTTGTGTTTTTGTCAACTGTTTCTTTAACACTTTTTTTACCATGTGTATTTGTTTGTTGCTGGTAAAAGTTAAAATTTTTTTTTGCTGACATTTGTAAAAAGTTGTGGTTAGGGGTATAAGATTCTTTAAAACAGTAAGTGTCCTGCATTTTACTGTTTTACATAGAAAGATGTTCTAAATAGATATGGTTGTAGTTTAGTTTGGCTAACTGAGTTAGGTAGAATGTTTTGGCTATATAAGTATTGTGGTATTAGTGTATCTTTCTTTGTATTATAGTGTCTGTGTGTAAAACTGTATGAAAATAAAAGATGGCCTCTACACCAAATTTTGATGAACTAAAAGCTCTCTGTGGATCCGATGAGATCAAAGATTGCTTCAAATTTTTGTTTGGGCAAGAGGAAACTTTAAATGAGGGGTTTATTAGGAAGGTTGTTGAGTGGTGTGACGGGTTACATGAAAAAATTGCGAAGTTTGGTGATCTGCTTGAAGAGGGTCAGACTTTGAGTGTTTTGGATCCGGCTGGCGCGGATGGAATGGAGTGTTTGGTTGAAGCTCAGGCGAGGAATGGGGTGATCTTGCAGGCTGTGCTTCGTCTGCTTGATGTGTTGCGAGAAGCACGTGCCGAGAAGCGCAGGCATGTTATGGTGATGGAAGTCCACGATTAGATGCATCTGCTGTCAATGTCAATGTTGTTGTGTTTGTTTTAGAATCTTATTTAGGAGGTTTTTTTTTTTTTTTTTTTTTTTTTTTTTTTTTTTNGGTATTTTTATTAGTATTTAGAATAATTTAGCATTTTTTTTATAACTGGTTTTCAATATAAGGTTTAAGTTAGTGATTTGATATTTAAGTGGGAAATACAGAAAGAATGTGACAATATTTTGCTGACGATGATTTTTTTTGTTAATATGGGTTAACGGATATGTCATTTAGATGGGATAGCCGTGTATGACAACAATACTACAAAAGATCATGTATTAGTAGTTAGGTAGTTCATACTAATGGTTCACACATTGGTGTAGTGTAACCATGTTACAAAAGGTTTTGTAGGAGTGACAGTCCAACGATGTTGTTGGTTTATTCTAGATAGATATTTGCAATACTATTTGGTTACGCGAATGCTTAGAAGCATTGCGTTAGGAAAAGCATCGTAGTTTGTAGTTGGTTTAGCTGGATTGAATTTTTCACTCTTTTTTGTTATTTTTTGCGTCGGCTGTTTTTTCCTGGAACAGTGCGCGTTTAGAACTTGTGGGTTTGCTGGTGTTTGATGCTGATGATTTGGAAGCTGCATCTGTGAAATAGTCTTCTGGTTGTGATCGAAGCGTTTTTCAAGCGGTGAAGCTTATAAACTCGAGTCGTAGTCCCAACGAGGGTTGAACTGATCTCGTCACTCAAGATCGTGAGATATGTGAGATGAATAGGTTTAAAAGATGATTTTGGTTTGTTTATACCACAACGACAATTAAAAAGCGGTTAAAGTAAAGGAAAGCGATAAAGCGACACAAAATAAGTAAGTAAGTAAAGAAACATGTAATAAAGTGACTTAAAGAAAACAAGAATTAAAGTGCGATAAGTAATGAAAACGGTAAATGAATTTAAAAGACAATATGTTTGCAAAGCGACGCGAGT
>LBNU01010696.1:6056-17574 GCA_014162995.1 Artemisia annua
TATATATATATATATATATATATATATATATATATATATATATATATATATATATATATGTATATTAGTATAACTATATGTGTATGTATATATATGACTAATGTAAGAGATATGTAAAGAAGCTAACTCTAAAGGGAAGTCTATCTACGTAATAAGGCACATAAAGGCTAGCTAAATATTATTCTAAGCATGCATCTTGGCTAAGATTACGATGGAGATGTGTACCTTGTGGTCTTCAATAAACTTCTTCATTATCTTCAATACGTGTAGTAGACTTTGTAAAAGTTTAAGATGATGGAGCTTCAAAACTTCTTTGCAAGGAATTGATCTAGCTATTTGATCCCCATTGTCTCTTTGGTCCAAAGTTGTTTTCTTTTGTTTTTAGTGAAGGGCATAACGGTCATTTCGTATATTTGGATTATTACTCATCTAAATCTCCTCATCTACTCTTCTTCTTCCACTGGGCATGCATGTTCTTTCGTAGTTGTGTGCATGGCCATAAATGACTAGTTGAAATCATTATTTATAACTTGCCTAATGTTTCACTTGTTCTGTACTTCTATATTTGCTTAATATGTTGCTACAACTTTTAGTGAAATACTACATGTCTACATGCTGCAACTTTATATACTACATGCTGAAATACTATGTTGCTGCAACTGCAACTATTTCACTAATATGTGTCAACTGATATAGCTATATTGCAACTATTTCCTTTTAATTTTCATTTTCTTTCACACTTGTAAAGAATACATGCATTCAAAAAATAATTGTAGGAGAGAATATGGCATGTGTTACACAATGCACAAGCCAACTGCGCATGAGGGTCCAAGAATTAAGCTTGTCTAGAGTAATCAGTTTACCACCAATAAGAAGCCTTAAACTAAAGTGTGACTAGGAATGCATTGGCTAAACCATATGAGGTTATACCATGGGACTTGCATGCCTTCAGGTCTAATATTACGCTACACACTACTGACTGAAAAATCAGTAGTGTATTGTTAAAGGAATGTTGAGTGTTGTTGTTAAAGCAGGAAAACGAATGTTCCTTTGGCCTTGTTGCCATTTTCGGTTATTCTGCTTATTAGCCACTATACCTTGTAGATGTTTATGACCTTCTGGTTATTTAGCTGCTACTATATGTCATGTTCTGATCCTACTGATGGATTAAATATTGATCTATTTCCCACGCATTTGCTCCTATAAGCCTTACAAGTAACTTTGTTTCAATAAGCTCAAACGGGTCAAGCCAATAGTTTTTGGCTTGAAAGTAGGACTACATGGCAAAATGTAGCCAGTAAGCCAGGACATGTATACGTGCCTAGTAAATAAGCTTGAGAATACAACAGCCACAACTTATTTCAGTCTAGTACAAGTGTCAAACAACTTTATTCTATAAAAATGTTAGGAATACGCTTTTGATATAGAAGACTCGGTCACCCCGAGTATTGTTTAGCATTATGTAGCTCGTAGTATTTATCTTATTAGTTAGTAATTAGTATAGTTTAAGTAACACCGTAGAGGACGGACGGGTCTTTACCCACTGTACACCCGATCCACAGCTCATAGGAGAGCGTTTATTGTAACTATATAAAGCCCTTCCCACACATGGGAAGGGTTGGAGCTTCTAATCATATGACTATTTCTCTCTTCACTTTCTCTCTCTAGAACTCCCAACTCTCTCTCTTTCTCTCTCTAAACTCTTCCTCTTATTCTCTTCTTTCTTACTTTGATCTAACTAAACACAAGAACCATATATGTTATGATTTAGAGTATCTTACAATTGGTATCAAGAGCCAAGGTTTCATCTTAGGACTTGGTCTTTCTTGGAGTTGTGTTTGGTTTTGTGGTTCGACTTGGTTATTTTACATTCTTCATAGTTTTCACCATAGTTTGATCTTGTTTGTGGTTCATTTTGATGTTATGGTTGTACTTTCATGTTATGGAGTGTTAGAGTAAACTAGTTTGGTCCTTGGTTTATTCATTTCATCGGATTTGTGGATTTTGGATTGAAATTCGTGGGTTTATATTGAATGTTCTTGGTGGTGATTAACTTGTTTCTTGGTGGAGATTAACTCAAAATCGGGTAAAAGACGAAAAAGGACGAAAGTGACAGTTTTGTTTTATTTGTGGCGATTAAGTCTGGTGGCGATTAAGTCTGGTGGAGATTAAGTCTGGTGGAGATTAAGTTTCAGCGATTAACTTTCAGCGATTAAGTTAATCTCCAAAGCTGAAGTTTGACCAAAGTTGACTTTTTTTGTCAAAACTTCAGACGACCATATCTTTTGAACCGTAACTCCGTTTTCAGCAAAATACCTGTCAAAACGACCGTGAGATTGAGGAGAATGGCACACTGAATTGGTTTATCGATTTAGGCGAAGTTTCGAGGCCTAAAATCGCTAATGAATGACGTTATTGAGGTTTTAAGTTTTCAGACCCTAATTTCACCATAGCAACTTGCATCAACCGAACCAAATCACACTGCTGGTTAATAACACACTGCTAGGTGATCAAGTGGTTGTGAGTTGACAATACGTTGCGAGTTGAATAGTTTCGTGATTCGAGATTTGTTGCGATTTGAGTTGTTGCAACTTGTGCAATTACAATCTGACGTTGCAAGTTGATTCCTGCAATTTGACTAATTGTGAGTCTTAGTGTGATTTGACTCGTTGTGACTTGACTTAGATTACTTACTGTACCTTGCAAAGTTTATCATCTCACACTCAATTACTAAAGTACTCAACATCATTTCACGGTTTCTTCTTGACTTTGTAAAATCCCGTGAAAGATTCTATTTCTCGGTTTAAGTCATAGACTTGTAAAATCCCGTGCACGTTAACATCATGTCTACTACTTCAGATTCAGTCATACCTGAGATACTCAAATTATACGACATGATCGATGTACATAAGGCTTCCAACCCTTCACAACAAATTAACGTGCTTGAGTCTGATAGTGCTTCAATGGAATCTTCGTGCTCGAATTCTCAAGAGAATGAGTTTCATCAGCCAATTAAATTACCTGACAATACAAAGGAAAGTTGCATTGAATGTTTTCGATTACTTCACTCACATCTCAAGGTTCTCTTTGCACAACCTGGATACTTGGGAGGATACAAACGTGCATTCGAAACACTCTTTGGTCAAGATGTTGAGACCTTTACAGTCAAAATGATTCTGAACTTAGATCAACTTCAACAACAACTTGACAAAGGTGAATTTTCTGAAGGTAGATCTATGGCTGCATTCTGTGTGATCAACACCCAGCTCCAAGTGTTCATTAATTCGCGATTCACTGAGGAGTATGATCATGAGAGTCAAATGACGAAGAAGTGCTTTGCTACTCACACGGGAATCGAAGTTGACGTGTTCAGAGTCACACTACTCCAACTCATGGGTAACGTTAAGGAGTACATTGAGGAAAGAGCACAACACACACTTCAGAATGAAGACAAGGTGAAGGCATGTCGGATGCAATCAAGTGATGGTATTGTGGATTTGGGTAGAGCATCAGATGTTGGGTCAGTTGTCACTGAAGGCAGAGGATCAGAGACTGATAAGCTTGACACTACCAACAGTTCATCGACTCTTGTTGCACATGATATGGATGCATATATCAGACCGGTAAAAGAACGGGTGTCACGTGCTGAGGTACTCAAACTGTATAAAAGGATTGATGAACCGAAGATACTCAACAAATTACATCAAACTAATGTTGTTGAGTCAGATGATGTTGAATTGGAAAACAGCGATGCTTTCCCAATTGAACAACATGTGAAGCACAACAAAGAAACTGATGTACCTAGTGGAGCATCTTCTGTTGTAAATGATGATAATGTGTTGCATGAACAAAAGATTCCTAACGAAGTACAACAAACAAACGTTGTTGAGTCAGATACTGCTAATATGGGAAATAGCAATGTTACCCCATATGAACAATATGTGAAACACAACGAAGTGTCTGCTGTACCTAGTAGTGCATCTTCTGTTGTAAATAATGCTTGTGAATTGCTTGAGAACACTGCTTACATCCCTGATGACACTCTTACCACTAGACTTAACATCCTTAAGGAACAGGTGACCTTATATGAACAACGTGCAAAATTTGAGCTAACCGAACGTGAACAGAAAATGGATTGGCAAATGCGTGCATACATAACAGAACGTAATTTAAGGGAAGAAACATTGAAAAAGGAGTTATATTCTTTACAAAATCAACTTGATCAAACTGTTAAACAAAAACAGGAGATACAGAAAAGTGTAATTACACTAAAACTTGATTTTCAGGAAGAAAAAACAAAACTCTTAAATGATTTCTCCAGACTTAAGACGTTGAAGAATAAGCTCGAAAACAAGTTGTACACGCAAGGCCAAACCATTCAAACTGCTCAAATGATTCAAAAGCATAAAAAGTTGTGTGATGAAAACAGTGAAAAAGATGTAGGTGAACCCAAAGCTGATTGCCTTAGGAGCGTTAGAGTTACCCAACCTGCATTATATGATGCAAATGTTATGCTTATGCCTGGTCATGCCCCTCCTGATGTGACGTCATTTGATGAGACCAATGAG
The DNA here is from genome assembly GCA_014162995.1 of Artemisia annua. Taxonomy (NCBI): domain Eukaryota; kingdom Viridiplantae; phylum Streptophyta; class Magnoliopsida; order Asterales; family Asteraceae; genus Artemisia; species Artemisia annua. The sequence goes on from LBNU01010696.1 coordinate 10,625, forward strand.
ATTGAAGTAATAACTAGAGAGAAATTGGCTGAAAAATTAAAGGATCCCTTGTGCGTTGCAAACAAAATTCTGTACAAATATGATTACTCTGAAGATAACCGATTAGCTATTTTTGTCCCTCAAAAAAGGTTAACCCCAGAGCAAGTATTTTGGAATATAGACTTAGAAAAAATGAAAGCAGAAAGACTTGTGGGCGAAACCAGTACCACTTTTAAAATAGCTGATCCAACGTTATACCCACCACATACACCCATGCATCTTGTTCCCTTAACTCTCCCCACGCAAAATAATACTCTAATTGGTTTATATGTTCTTGGTCAATTATTTGCTGATTTTGATAAAACATGTAAAAAGAGAATTACGCCAACGGGTATTACTGAAGGGGAAAGGGGTTTTGAACAAACAAAACAATGTTATTTAACAGAGGTTATGCCGTTCTTTAAGCTTCTCAAAGAACATTTTGAGGGTCTTCAAAAAACCCTAAACAAAGATGTGTCTGATATGAAAGAGGTGTATAAAACTGTGGAAAATAAGGGAAAACAACTGGCCATTGATCTTAAACACAGTGAAATTGAGAGGAAAAATGTTCTCATCATGAATGAGAATTTGATTGCTAATTGTGTTGCACAGGACGTGTTTTATACCGCTACTGAATCTGCTTTATCTGTTTGCCAATTTCATGAGATGTCTATTGCATTGAATGTTTTCCAGAATCGTGTTGTTGAGCTTGAGGGGGAGAATTTAAAATTGCGTGAGAAAATTCAAAACGATGACCATGATAACATGGTCAGGCATTTTTCAAAACTAGAGGTTGATAATCTTAATTTGCAATTAAAGTATCAACATTTAGAAGAAAGAATTAAAAGCTCAAATGCCAAGACATCTTCGGATGCTCCTGAATTTGATGCATATTTTGAATTAGCCAAACGTGATGAAAAGATTCAAGCTCACACTAACACGATTCGGAAATTGAGGGTTCAAATTGCCCAATTGAAGTCTAATAAGAGTGATGTGACTAACACCCATAAACCAAAGTCTGTAGATTCTCAAAATTTTCATTTTCAAGACATCATCAACAAACTACAATATGAAAATGATTGTTTTTGAGCTGAAAATTCAAAAGTCAAACAACATTACAAAGAGTTATATGATTCAATTAAGATCACACGTGTTAAAAACAATGAAAAGATAACTTCTTTGCTTAAAGAGAATGAGAATCTAAAGACTCTGGTGAAAGGGAAAATGCCAATCATCACTAGTGATAATGTTGTTCTAAAGGTTTCTGCTTGTAAGAAATATGATGTTGATGCTGTGAATATCCCGCTCCCTCTTAGGAACAATAGGTCTGCTCACTATGCGTATCTATCGTACCTTAAGGATAGTCTAGACATGCTTCGTGAGACTATAGAAGAGGATAGGGCACTGAAACCACAAGATAGTGCTATTCTAGATGCCTGCTTTCTCACTAAACGATCCCAGGAGCTCTTAGAGTATGCCATTGGTACATGTCCTAAGGATGACAACAAGCAAGATAGGCTCACTGCATCAGTCTCAATGACTAAGAACAAGCATGTAACCTTTGAGGCACCCTTGGAAACTTCAGATCTCAAAACATCTAAACATGTTCAGCAGCTGAAAGTGAAAAAGACTAAGATTCCCATCAGTCCTTCTATAGGAATTAATAGTGACACTAAAGCTAGAGAGTCAAAAACTATGAGAAATATAAAGAATGATAAGACTTCACCAGCTAAAAGTGTTCCTAAGAAGAAAGTAGAAGACCACATGAGGAACAAAAGGTCGGTTTTGAGCAAAAAGAATCATAATTCAAACCCTAATTCACTTTGCAAAACATGTAATGAATGCTTAATTTCAGCTAATCATGATAAATGTGTTGAGAAATTTTGGAATTCATCCAACAAAACCCCAGTTAAGAAAGTTTGGAGAGCTAAACGAGTTAAGCAAATTTGGAAAGCAACAGGAAAACTATTTGCCAATGTTGGTTATCAATGGAAGCCCACTGGAAGGAAATTCACTTTAGGAGAACAGTGCCCTTTAACTAGGATAACTAACTCTAAAGTAGTGCCTATTAAGAAATGGAAGCCAACTGGTAGAATTTTCCCTTTAGAGGCCTATTGTCCTTTAACTAGGCCTTTTGCATCTACCAGTGAAACCTCCACCATTGAAACGAATGCACCTAAGGCCTCTGTGGCTAAAGAATTTGTTTGCACTAACCAACTGGAACCCAACTTAAATTGGGGTTTCGGCACTCCAAACTCTCTTGCTTTGTCTGTTTTCAAATGCAGGTTGTACAAATCGTCCTTTGAGATTTGGACTCAGGCTGCTCATAACATATGACCGGGGATCGCTCACAGCTCAAGAATTTCGTGAATAAGTTTATCGGAACAGTTAGATTCGGGAACTACCATTTTGAGGCAATTATGGGTTACGGAGATTATGTCTTTGGTGACTGGATAATTTCAGGATATACTACGTGGAAGGACATGGTCACAACTTGGTTTCTGTTGGTCAATTGTGTGATTCTGATCTTGAAGTTGCCTTCGGTAAACACACATGCTTCATCAAAGTATTGGATGGCCTCAAAGAACAAATCGTGACTATGGCATCGACGTTTAAATCACTTGAACTTTGGTACCATCAATGATCTTGCTCGCAAGGATTTTTGTACGAGGTATACCCAGATTAAAGTTCGAAAAGAATCATCGTTGTTCGGCTTGTTAACTGAGCAAAAGCAAGAAGCATACCCACTAACCCAAAACTCTTAACACCATCACGGAAGTTCTTCACACCCTTCACATGGATCTTTGTAAACCGATGAGAGTGCAGAGTATTAAAGGGAAGTAATACGCTCTAGTTTTCATTGATGACTACTGTCGGTTTACACGGGTGAAGTTTTAGAAAACCAAGGATGAAACTCCATAGGTTATCATCAAACTGATCAACCAACTGCAAGTGAGACTCAACAAAACCATCATAATCATCCTCACCGATAATGGAACTGAGTTTGTAACACCCAAAAACTAATCCTTGACGCATACTCTCCACAACAAAACTCCATGTGAGCTGATACTTGGCAAGAAACCAGATCTCACTTTTCATCAAATGTTCGGTGCTCCATACTATCCAACAAGTGACAGTCAAGATCTTGGAAAACTCAAAGCTAAAGCAGACATTGGATTCCTCGTTGGGTATGCACTAGATCGCAATGGATACCGAATCTACAACAAACGAACCCGATAAATCTTGGAAACAATTCACGTCACATTCAATGAACTGACTGAGCAAACGGCTCCTGTACACATCAGTGCATGACCCGCATCTAAACTTTTGTCACCTGAACCAATCAGTTCAGGTCTTGTACAGAATCCCACTCCTGTATGTACCTTATGTACCACCTACCATTAAGGATTTGGAGATCTTGTTTGGTCCAATGGTTGATGAATATTTTGAGCCGCTAACTGTTGATACACCGGTACCACCAGATGTCACAGCTCATGTTCCAAATGATCCAAATGGTCTATCTTTTCATATTTCAATTGCTCAAGATACTCCATCAGCAAGTCACTCACCATCATCCTCATACATTCAATCTCCTTCGGTACATCAAGGCACTGCAGTCGACAATTCTTTTGAAGTAAATCCATTTGCTCCACCTGATGATGCTCCGTTCAAAAACACATTTGCTCCTGAATCTTCATCTGAGGCATCTTCTTCAGGAGATCTTAACACGGTTACATCAGTTTCCTACCCACAACCACATGATCATCATTGATAATGGACCAATAACCATCCGATTGTGAACGTTATTGGGAATCCTTCTCAATCGGTGTCCACACGAAGGCAACTTAACACACATGCCTTGTGGTGCTTTTATAATTCCGTACTATCCAAAGTTGAGCCCGAAGATTTCAAGACTGCTATATCAGACGGCTGTTGGTTTAATGCGTTGCAAGAAGAAATTCATGAGTTCTATCGACTTGAAGTATGGGAATTGGTACCTCCTCCAGATTGCGCATTAAATATAGCTCTTAAGTGGATCATCAAAGTGAAACTTGATGAGCATGATGACGTTATGAATACAAGGCAAGGGTTGTTGCTAAGGGTTATCATCAAAAGGAAGGCAGTGATTTTGAGGAATCTTTCGCTCCGGTTGTTTGTATTGAAGTTATCAGAATATTTCTCGCCAATGCTGCAAGTCAGAACTAGACGGTCTATCAAATGGGAGTGATAATTGCATTTCTAAATGGAAAGCTGAATGAAGTTGTTTATGTTAGCCAACCTAAAGGATTTGTGTATCTTGATCGTCCTACCCATGTCTACCGTCTGAAAAAGGGCTCTTTATCGTCTAAAGCAGGCACCTAGGGCATGGTACGATATACTGTCAATGTTTCTCCTGGAAAATGGATTCTCCAGTGGTGTGGTGGAACTAGTTGAGAGAGGTGTGGTGGAACTACACTTCGTGAGGGCAGGGTTTCAGCTAGCAGATTTCTTCACTAAGGCACTCCCAGGAGAACGGTTTCAATTTATTCTCCTGCAACTTGGTATGAAGAGTCTCACGCCAGTATCACTCAAATGTCTTCAGGAAGAGAATGAGGAGTAATGGATTCGCTTCACATATCCTTGTATATATATTATTAAACCAAAAAGAAAATACAAAAATTTGAAACCTACAAAAACCATAAAAATCTGAAAAACACAAAAAATAGTTCTTTATTAGGCATGTCTTCTGTTTATCGATAACATTTACGGTTCTAGAAATGTCATTCAATAATGGCACGGAACTTTAAATGAAGCTCGAGGAGAAGTTATAATAAATAAGTAAAACATGTCATTATGGCTTGCTATTACTTCAGATAGCAACCCGGTCTTCTAAATGAGGAAAGCATGTCGCCAAAAAAAAAAAAAAAAAAAAAAAGGGACGGCTGTTCCTCAGAAAGGCTTGGATTACTTTATATCCTTGCCTTTCTGATCTAGTGTACGCTTAAGTGCATTATTTCTGGTATAAGAAGAGAAGTCTTCTTTGTATACAAATGATTTTCATTCTATGATTCTTCTGAAAATTATTTGTGAGTCACAAGGCAGTAACGTGTTGTTTGAACATCAATCAGCCTTTTATACTTCATAATATTTGATGGATCTAAACACACACCTTGTGTTGTTGATACTTTGAGTAATATTATTAAGCACGCGGAATTTACTTAACAATACTTAGAAGACAGTTTATATGATGTATTGTGAGTGAGTATAGTTGTATGTAACACAAAGCTTCAATATTATTAATGATAATAATACGAGTGATCTTAGCTATCACTAGGGTTACACCTTGAAGCTCTCTAGAATAATTCGTATGTGAGTTATATCAAACCCTAATCCTAGGATCTCCTTTTATAGTCACAAGGAGTCCTTTACAAGATAAGTATAAGACTAACTAAATAGAATATTTACAAAATCATTTCCATACTTATCATAACAATTATCTTATTAGTAGTGGTAACCATATGTACTAGCAGTGGTAATGGTGTTTCCACTGCTAGTGTAATCTTCCAGCAGTGGGAATGACGTTTCCACTGCTAGTGTATTCTTCCAGCAGTGGGAACTATAACACTAACAGTTTGTACTGATAGTTTAATTCCCAACAATCCTCCCCTAAACTTGTGATTCCTTTGCAAATCCACAAGTTTCTTGAATTAAACTTCCTCCTTAATATTAGGGGGATTCTTCTAAACACTTATCTTCTTATTTGTCTTGCAATTCTCATCTCTCTTTCATTGACACAAATTGTTGAACTCTTCTGTATGCATTATAGTACAACCTTTCTATTTCATCATTTGCTATCCCTTTTAACTGAGCAGCTGTCCATCCTTCATTGGTGTCTTTTCTTCTTCTGCTTCAATCATGATACCTTTACCTTTGACTTGAACTGCTCTGCATGTGTGGACTGCGTTCATTATATAAAAACAGAAACTGGTATTCTATCAGTAGAAACTTAAACATCAGCATTGCTTCCATATCTGCATCAAATTGAGTTTCTTTAACCTGAGAGCAATCCTCCCCTGAACCTTACCATCATTTTTCCTCCCCTGTTTGGGAGAATCACCACCAAAATCATCACAATGGTACTGTTGACATAAATAATGCGTAAAAACGTTATTTATATTTTTCGATATCTCTACGTTTTGATGATCACAAAATGGAAAATCTCTAAACGTAAGATTACTACGTAAACAAGTATTAAGCTAGTTTATATCACTATATCCAACTTAATCACTTAAGGTATGAATAAACAAGTGCTTAATACATCTTATGATCAAAGGGGTATTTAATTAATTAATACAAAGTTTATTTAATATTATATATTTTTGAAAAACAATTTTGGTAATAAAGAAAAATGTTTTAATCATACTAAATATATGAATTCAAATTTTTAACCAAAATCAGTTAGTTTTTCACCAAATAAACTTCCCCACAAAAAGACAAGGAATCTGGCCGTTACAGTAGGCCGGCCCCCTTAATTTTAAAGGGCAGCCCCCTTAAAATTTAATGGGGACGGACGCTCCCTGGCAGATTTTGTCAATTTTTCCCCTATAACACCACCTTAAATCTGATTGCCTACACCTTTGCACGAAAATTTCAGATCTCAATCTCTCTAAACACCTCAAAACCCTTTTGATCATTAGATACTTTATCCTTGTTTTCAAGTGACATTCAATCCCTTGCACATCATCCTCATTCAAAGTGCAAAAGAAGAATATCCTTCAGACAAAGCAAAGGCAGAAGTAATTGTCATGTAGCTGTGGATGTATATTGTGTTACATTACTCTGTATGTTTGTGGCTGGCTGTGATAAGTAGTTTAGAGAATAGTGTTGTGAAGAAGAAGAAGTTGTTTGTAAGAAGGAGAAGTTGTTTGTGTTAGAAAAAGAAGTTGTTTGTG
>LBNU01010696.1:32029-57576 GCA_014162995.1 Artemisia annua
AATAGTCACACAAAATACACATTTACTTGAATATATCATCTTTAATGTCACATATATTATATATTTATGTGGCCAATGGACGAACAATAGTCACTCTCAAAAAACATTCGTGTGACTATAAGGTGTTTACGGTCACTGATAATGACTAATCCAACAAAACTTGTGCCTAATTTGTCACACATATTTGGGGTTTTGGTCACTCTTTTTCGATGGAAAAGGCCACGAACTCAACAATGTGACCATATGCCACCTACGGTGGCGGGACCTTTTGTCACACATGACGAAAAAAACGTGTGTGACTATATGCATATCGTCACACATTTTTGGCGTGACCAACAGAACTTTTTGTACCAGTGTATACTCAAGATACGCCGCATTACACTTCTGACATACGGCGTATCACTATCAAGACTTCACCAGATACAATCCAAGACACTGAAGGACATGCACCACATAAAGATTCAAGTTACGCCGCATCCGAAGACGGTGCACGAATATTCCAGAATATATTAATCTTGGACCCCACGCGAAGTTAAGTCAATGCGTCGCATCTACCCATTACATGCGCCACATCGAACCCTAATACAGAAACTATAAATACCCCGAAACCTAGACGAATTTTGTGTGCAACATAACCCTAAGGAGCCGAGTTCAGTCGAAGAAGAAACACAAGACACACCCCAAACGAAGATATTAGAGCTGTAAGAAGGTCCTGCATGTATTTAATTCATTAAGTAGTTTTGTTTTATTGTAATAGTATGCTTTAATTCATCAGGATAGATGGGCATGTGTATGTGACTACGGAAAATCATACACACTTCTTAAAATTGCTTTCCCATCAATTAAAGTTGATATGATGATGTCTTTGGTGACTTATATTAGTGCATTGATAACCTCTGTGTCTAGCTGAGCACTGCTTGGGCTGCCATACCCTTTCCCCACCTATTTAATCTGACGTCTTTGGATAAATAGGATAGTCATAAGTAATCATTAAGGGTGGACCCGCTGATATAATGAGATCCAACGAGAAAGATTTAACTAAGATACACTTCATATAAAACTAGCAATAAAACAAGTGACAAGCTACTTAATTATCAGGACATGTCTTCTTATAGTCTCTATTATCTATCTGTGTACGTGTATGTTATTCGCTGATTCGTGCTCATTAGTTTAATTTACTGTTTAACTCAACCAATCTGTGCCAGTCTCTCAGGCTGAACCCCCTTGCGTTAGATTAGGCTGTAAAACTAACTTAGGATATTAAATTACTGATTAGGTTAACTAGGTAAATCGTTACACTCTTAGTGATCGACACTCTACTTACCATTATACTCATACTGACCGGGTACACTTGTGACAAATGGTATTTTTCATAAATTAATTTTATAATAAATTTCTATTTATTATACTTACTTTGAACATTATATGCATTTTTGCACACTTCTGCATGTTTCTGCACATTTCTAAATATTTTCGGGAGCTGTCCTGCACACTGTAGCTTACAGTCACCATTGAAAAAGTTTATTTTCATCAGTAAACACAAATTAATCCATTTTGGATAGTTACTGACAAGTTTCATAATTTACTGAGAGCTTTCTCACATTTTTCTGAAAAACAACGCCGCACGCGAACAGACACTACAGCACCTATGGTAAAAGTCAAGAAAATATATTTTTGAGTCAGTAAAGTCATTTTATTGCATTTCTGACGAAATCTTGGCTAAAAACTTTATTTTACGTATACGTGTCCAAAAACGTCAAACCGGGACGTAACGGTTGCATTTAAGCCTAAACCGACACACGATATACCAACGAGGAGCAAAAATATTTTTCCCCCTCTTCCTTGGATCCCCTAGCTGGCCACTCACCATCTAGTCATCCCCCACTATAATTTTAAACACATGTGGTTAAGTCTAAAATCCAAGGTAAACCATTTTAACCAAGTTACACCCTTTTACCCAAATCTATTAACCAAATCTCATCTTTAACTAGTCCCTTTGGTCATTTTTCATCTCATACCTCTTTTCTTCTTCTTGTTTGGCTGAGCACACACACACACAAACACACACAAATTTCATAAAAACATTGAAGATCAAACTAGTTGGGTGATATTTACAAGAGTTTTGGGTAATATATAAGTTGTTTTGGGTTGAATTGGAAGCATTTTGGGTCTCCTTGTGTCATCCATAGCCACGTTAACTTCATCATCCTTGTAAGGATTCATAAAACTTTTCTAATCTTGTTTATTTCATATTTTTATGATGATCTAAAGTGTTACCAAGTGCTAAATATATATATATTTTGTTAAGTTGACAACTATATACATATTGGGTTTGCATGCATGTAATTCGACTACATTAAATGCTACATAGTCATTTTATTATTTCTTGCTTGTGTGGTAAAACTTGTTTGCTTGTGGTTTACTAATTTGGTGGTACAAATGTGTTTAACTAATTACGCGAATTTAAGACGATATACACTTATATGTGATTATAATATATAATTCGGCCAATAAAATTAAGAAATTATTGAGGTTTTGAAAAACATAAAATTTTGGCTCAAGTGGTGAATTGGTGGAAGTTTTGCTTGTAAGATTATAAATAATTATCTATCGAATTAACCGTAACTAATTATAAATAATTAGTTAAAAATACAATTTTTGGTGAATTTATTTTATTAAGTCGAATTATATTATTTTTAGTTGAATAAAAATAATTTTGACCAAACTTGATATTTTGAGGATTAAACATAATTAAAAGTGTTAATTATGTTTAAATACAAAAGTTAAATAATTAAACCTTGAAAATTTGGTTTGGGCCGAATGGCCCAATGAGCCCAAAAGGGGTGTTCGGTGAACAGTGGGCCGAGCCCATGGAAAGTTTTCCAACTTTGACTTTTTGACCAAAAATTATTACCGGACGTGTAGAAATTAATTTCGATATATAACGATATATAAAACATAACTAAAACCGTATTAAATGGTTTTGGGATAATATTGGGTTTACGGGCCCAATAGTGAAATTTAAGCCCAATAAATATTTCGGGTGACGAAAACGAGGTTTTACATATATTTGGACTTACAGTGATTATTTTTATAACGTGGAACGAATTAAAACGATAACTATATAAATAACGAATAATATAGTTATTACGTACTAAATTTACGAATAAAGTGACTAGTGAATTATTTGAGAAATTACAACATTTGAGGAAAATGGAAACGTGTAACAAACGAACGGGTCATGCCCAAATTTCTAAAAATTACAACACTTAGAGTATTTTACAAGAATACTTACCTTTATATACTTTTCTAAATACAAGTTTATTTATTTTAAGTGCTTAATATTTAATTATATTATAAATAATAAAAGATATTTATAATATAATATTTCCTCGCAAACATAATTTTTATAAAGATTTCTCGAGTATATTTAATTAATTATAAACTAAATTAATTAAATACTTAACTACTACCATTGTTATATTTAATATATATATATATATATATATATATATATATATATATATATATATATATATATATATATATATATATATATATATATATATATATATATATATATATATATATATATATATACCAGTCTTCAAAGCCCGCCTGATGGGCGGACATGACTTATAATTGTTGTTGGCATATTTTACTTTAGCGAAAGAACCGTTAATTTTGTTTGAATATTGTATATGATTTTAAATTAGATGGGAAAAAAATTGCACTTTATACACAATGTTTGTTGTTAATTTACACCATAATATATGATTTATTTATTTTCTTTATAATTATTTCATCAATCTTATACAAACCACTTTAAGTGTGTTTAGAATGAAATATCCGCAAGAATAAAGTATATGTTGTGAATTAAAATGCGAAATAAATTATCCGATAAAAAAAATAAAAGTTAATAATCCTCTAAACCATTTTTGTAACAAAACCTCATTGATATAAAATTGTTCCCTCTTTTGATATACGTCTTTTTCCTTAGCTTTTCACAGATTGCATCTAAAAATGGTTCATCCATCACTGAGAAAATTCGGACCTACAAATTAAACATGTAGAGAATTAGTTTTAATCTATATATATGTGTGGTCGTCACAAAAGAAAGAGCACATGCATGGATTGATCAAGTTCCATTTTTATGTAAGCATGTAGTATTGTCAAAAAAACTATTATAAGATATAAAAATTAGAATAGAGTAAAATGTTGCTAGAACAATTTAGGTACTTAATGTTTCTAAATTGTGTGAAAGTTTGGTGATGTTTTTATTATCAACTAATTAAAACTGATATATATATTTCACTTTCTTAACAAACTTAAAGAGGTGTTGACGTATATCTCTTTTTAGGTCTGAAATTCTCAATTAGCATTTCTTTATTAACACCTCATACACGTAAAATTTCATACACGAAATACAAACAATCGCTTTATCCATATTAAATGAAGCCAATATAGATATAGACAAACCTTGAATTTTGAGTGGCGAGATTGTGAAGATGTTGCATGACCGGTGAGGTTTTCCACACGCGACCTAATCTGCCATTAGATAAGTCAAAACGTCATAAATAACAACAAAGTAGAATAATAAATTTCCTCATGGAATCGTAGTGATTAGTTCTTTCAAAATATGATATAAGTATGTAAAAATTATTGTCAAGTCTCGGACCAGTATCATACCGTAAATCCAGTAGCGGGTGATTTAAAAATAGATGGCAGGAGAAGCTTGCTACTGCATCAAATTATCTATCAAGCTTTCATTAAATATCATAAATCAAACAAACAAATATCACTATTATTTCTGTTGACTTTTATTAGTATATTTATCTAACTCATTTGTTTTCTTAACAATCACTTGCTTCAGTGAGTGACGATGTTGAACCAATGACTTACCTTTGGTCCCAGCCAAGTTAAACTTAGCTTTGGTATTAGCAGCCTGTGATTACGCCATTGGTCCGTATTCATTCTCAATCTGTCAGAATCAAGATTAACTACATTAGTCGTTAGAAGCACAAATTTTGACTCAAATAAATCAAATGGTCAAATTGGGTGAAACTTGCACAAAGTGTATACAAATGCTTACAACCTCATAACTACGTATAATATTTGTGGCTATGTGACGCAACATTTAATACAAATACTATGTATAATATTTGTATGCAATGCTCAATTGTAAAACAAATAGGTTGTTGAAATATGTGATATATACATTGAAAAGGTCAACCGTAAATTTTTCCTAGTAAGCAAATGGCGTACCAGATGGCCAATGTGTGTTTCCCTTGTCGGTCACTCAATTGTTAGAGATTTATCAAAAAATGACAAAAAAAGTATAATTGCCTGAACTTTGACTTCGACGGTAATTTAAGCAGTCAAGCTATAAAACTGAGTAAAGTCTAGCCGGAACATGAGGAATTTCAAGTCAATGTGTTGCTGATTACATAATTGTGAAATGAAGCCCTTCAATATAGACGCATATTCTTTTGATAGGGCATCTAAATCTTGTCCGATATTATTCAGAGATTCACCAGCATGTTGGGTTATAGCTTTTCTTCCTTCATTATGCCATGGGTCTGTTTATGAAGCTTTGCTTTTGGAACTCTTGCCTTCTTTGGTCTTACTTTTAGTACTTCTACACGTTCTTTGGTATTACGTTATCCAGATTCTAGTTGAGATAAATTATGATTACATGCGACAAAATATTAGGCTGAGTAATACTGTTCAGGTCAAAATGGGTATTTATTTTATGTACGAGTCAAAAAGGGCTGGTTCAGTTTGGGCCGCCCCGCCAGCACATTTTTGTCGCTTTTATTTAAGCTTAGTAAGTAACTGATGTATTAAGTAAGGTTAACAAAAAATATGCACAGTAGTAATATTCTCCTTTTAAAACAACGTTTTAAGACATTGGAAACATCCCAGACATTAGACGCCTTTTGACCAATTTAATCTGTTCATACCATTTCAATTTAGCAACTTGTTTTATATTTGACCCGTTATAAAACAAATGCAACCTGAATTGATCCGTTTACATATAAATGGGTTAAAATTGCTACCTCTAGACTCACGGAGCTCATAATAAGTTAAAAAATGATGGTAAATAAACATAAGTACCTTGTTCAAAATTGGTCATAGAACCATTATATGACTTGAACAGAATATTACTCATAAAAAATAAGCTTACTGTCCACACCTTTGCATCTTTCGCTCAATTTCTTTAAATTCATTGTGCAGCATATTTAAATTAGCATATAAGAATTCTACCTAAAGATTTAAACCATATTAAACATGCATATATAAGATGATACAGGTTGCAGATTTAAATCACCACACCATCAGTAGATACTTATCATCGATTTTACCAGCTGTTAAAGAATATATCGAGTCCTACTTTTCAGTTGCAATAGAGGTCGAGTCCTACTTTTCAAATGACCACGATATCCATCACCTATACGAACCAATCCATTAATCAGATTTTTCTTAAGACATTTGAATACTATTATTATTATAATCAAGTTGTCAATATATATACCTCAGAATAACTCTCGCTAATATTCATTTCAACATCGAGACCTGTGTATTCACACAAAATTCCTGAGTGTATCGGAATCTTCAGCTCTAAAAACAGGACCAACCACAAATACACGTTGAAAATCGTGACAGATTGCTGTAAAGCTGAAGCGATTGTTCTAAACATGCTGGCTGTTTTTTTACTCAAATTTGAAAACAGCTGCTCCACCTTCGCTAGTGCCTGCAATTATCTTTGGAGTGTCAATTTCGCAAAAACCTTTACTCAGCAACAACTGCCCAAATAACTGCATAAATCATATGAAAATTCCTTTAGTTAAAACTTAAGATCAACATGAATAGTTCTTGATTATAGAGGAGTGAAAATTGGGTGAGAAACTATACATTTTTCACTTGTCCCTTAAAGCGAAAAAACGCTTGCCTTGCTAGTGTTCGCATAGCCAAAACTATATTATCCAAGAGTGTGTCCAGATTCACACGAACAACTTCTTTCCCTGGCTGCATGACAATTTGAAACACAATTATCCTTCATTTGATACCTGCATCAGCATCCATTGTAACAAACTAATTGAAAATGTATGCTATGATCTATGCTTTAATGTTTCATCTAATGGTTGCAACCTCCCGAAAATCTATAAGTTAAACATTTCATTAGAGAACCTGGTCATGACTCTTATGTGGGGTAGTCTTTAACCGCATAGAAAGTAATAACTTTGACCCATTCATAAAATACCGGGTAAAATTGCTATCTCTAACTCACATCAAAACAAAAACTTAGCCATGCAACATTGTATAAAGGAATGGAAACTCACAACGAGGAGTTTGTTTTTCAACAATACCTCCTCACCGGTGGCTGGTTACAACAAACTGCATTTGAAACATTGTTAAAATAGTAATCACATGTAAATTCTAAACCTAGGACCCAAAATGAGCACATGCTTAGTCATAAACCTGGTAATACTTAAACCACCAACAATGCTTTTGTTATCACTACTTGTGGGGNTGTCAAAAAAGGGCTGGTTCAGTTTGGGCCGTCCAGCCCGCACATTTTTGACCCTTTTCTTTAAGCTTAGTGTGTAACTGATGTATTAAATAAGGTTAACAAAAAATATGCACAGTAGTAATATTCTCCTTTTAAAACAACGTTTTAAGACATTGGAAACATCCCAGACATTAGACGACTTTTGACCAATTTAATCTGTTCATACCGTTTTAATTTAGCAACTTGTTTCATAGTTGACCCGTTATAAAACAAATGCAACCTGAATTGATCCGTTTACATATAAATGGGTTAAAATTGCTACCTCTAGACTCACAGAGCTCATAATCAGTTAAAAAATGATGGTAAATAAACATAGGTACCTTGTTCAAAATTTGTCATAGAACCATTATATGACTTGAACATAATATTACTCATAAAAAATAAGCTTACTGTCCTCACCTTTGCATCTTTCGCTCAATTTCTTTAAATTCATTGTGCAGCAGATTTAAAATAGCATATAAGAATTCTACCTAAAGATTTAAACCATATTAAACATGCATAGATAAGATGATACAGGCTGCAGATTTAAATCACCACACCATCAGTAGATACTTATCATCGATTTTACCAGCTGTTAAAGAATATATCGAGTCCTACTTTTCAGTTGCAACAGAGGTCGAGTCCTACTTGTCAAATGACCACGATATCCATTACCTATACGAACCAATCCATTAATCAGATTTTTCTTAAGACATTTGAATACTATTATTATTATAATCAAGTTGTCAATATATATACCTCAGAATAGCTCTTGCTAATTTCCATTTCAACATCGAGACCTGTGTATTCACACAAAATTCCTGAGCGTATCGGAATCTTCAGCTCTAAAAACAGGACCAACCACAAATACACGTTGAAAATCGTGACAGATTGCCATTTGCTTGTGAAGCTGAAGCGATTGTTCTAAACATGATGGCTGTTTTTTTACTCAAATTTGAAAACAGCTGCTCCACCTTCGCTAGTGCCTGCAATTATCTTTGGAGTGTCAATTTCGCAAAAACCTTTACTCAGCAACAACTGCCCAAATAACTGCATAAATCATATGAAAATTCCTTTAATTAAGATCAACATGAATAGTTCTTGATTATAGAGGAGTGAAAATTGGGTGAGAAATCATACATTTCATTAGAGAACCTGGTCATGACTCTTATGTGGGGTATTCTTTAACCGCATAGAAAGTAATAACTTTGACCCATTCATAAGATACCGGGTAAAATTGCTATCTCTAACTCACATCAAAACAAAAACTTAGCCATGCAACATTGTATAAAGGAAAGGAAACTCACAATGAGGAGTTTGTTTTTCAACAATACCTCCTCACCGGTGGCTGGTTACAACAAACTGCATTTGAAACACTGTTATAATAGTAAACACATGTAAATTCTAAACCTAGGACCCAAAATGAGCACATGCTTAGTCATAAACCTGGTAACACTTAAACCACCAACAATGCTTTTGTTATCACTACTTGTGCGGTGTTTGGGTAAGCTCATACCCAAAAGTTGATTTATTTTCATATAGTCGCAAAATAAAGAGTTAACCTTACTGACTTATTTCTTTGCAGAAATGCCACGAAACTTTCGAAATAAGCTTGACCAAACACCCTTAAAGTGATAAATTATCTTTTCCGAATACAATAACCATTTAAGCAACTAAATCATACTTAGCCAAACACCCCAATGTGCTTAGCAAAATTCATAAGAAACAGTCTGTTTTTTTACAATTTAAGATTTTACTACCAAAAAGCTTATATGTTAATTGCCGCGACATAGTGCGACCACTTTATATACTCGTTTCTTAACAGTTATGTTACAATAAAAGAGGTTTTTTTCCTCAAAATTTAATTTTTTTCTAGAAAGTTAGGCTATTGGTTCATGAGCTAATAATTGAATCTATTGTAGGTGCAAACTTAGGTTCATATTTGAACTGAATATTGGCAAGCGGCATATTGAGTAATGTTGGTATCCATGTCTAAATGTGGGCATATAACTAACAATAATACACCTAACCACATATCGTGTGCCTGATAACACGTCACAACTTTCATCAGGGATATTTTGCCATAATGTTTTTAATGTTAACTTTTTTGCCAAAATGTGTATAAAATGAAAACACAACTAACCATTTTTTGCATGTTTTATCGAGTTTCAAGCAGTACAGTATCAGGTTCTAACTGAACCTACATAATTCAAACAACAAAGAATAAGTTATATGATATTTGTTAGCAAACTGCATCACATGTTGAAGTTCAAATCAGTGAATAATCATAGTAAATATAGAATTATTAGATTGTTGTGTTGAGGAAAACCTTAAGTTCATCAGGTATCATCCAATTCGATTGTTCAATAACCTTGTTGTAAAAATACCTACAAAGATGGACATTAGTAGGCACAAATATAAGATAAATATGAAATAGGGCAGAGAAAGGTGTTTAAGTTGCCCTCAAAAGAGGTGGCTTTTTTCACCGACATACAGGTCCAACATTATATGAAAGCGTTAAAAGGGAAACGGGTCCAATTGATTAAAAGTTGCCCAAAGTATGCACACTAAAAAATCAATTCCAAACATCTTCATGATGGGAAAAAGAAGAAAAATACAGAAATTTAAATACAGCTTATATTTTACATATATAAAAGTTTAGGTTAGCTATCTTTACACTTAGATGTTAATAAGTAGTATATTACATGTATGCTAATGATTATCGATTCAAAAAATATACCTGTCGCACATTGTAAATGTTATAAATAGATACTTGATAATCAACCAAACATGTATGAATCAATAGGTAGTAAATAGATACTTGATAAGTCCTATGCCTGAAAGTGCAAGAGAAAAGTGCACTTTGTTTTTCAAATGCAGTATCATCCTGAAAAAAAGAATGCAAATGAACATTAGTTTTTGCCCACATAATTATAAACATTTAACTGACCCTTGCTAACTCCATCTCTGTGAATAAACTATTTATGTATTAAATTAAAATAGCATATTGGAAATAGTGAAAAAAGAAAAGTCAAATTTAATATCAATTAACCTATAAAATATAATTCTCTGAGGTTTGTGTCCGCCAATGCTATAAGATGGTCTCTGTTGGAACATATAGATAGTCAGAGGATAAATAAAAAAATAAGGGTGTGTTTAGATTACTAATTGATATGATGTATCTGGTTATTGGCCTTCGATTAAAGAAGATAAGAATTTTGGATAAGCAATCTGAAACAACATACGTGGTTTCAAGCAATAGGAAGATAAAAATAACTTATAATCTCATGGCATAAGATATACTATTTCAGCGTGTATACCTAATCATTGAGTAGAGATCTTCTATAATTTCTTGTCTGTTAGGCTGTGCAGACATCAATGTTGAATATTTTGTAGCATGCCGATCCATTGAAGCTACCACCTAGAAACCAATATATGAAGTTGGATGTTAGTGAGATGATGATTATTTAAAATATTGATTAGGTATATCATATGGTAGGAACAAAAGATTACCTCAGCTATTGAAGAGCTTGAGTCCTCCCCTGGTTGAGGATGAGTCACATGTGCACCAAAAATAATTGTTGGACGTTCATCTATAATTGGTATCGTCCTGGCCAAGATTGCATTGGTTCCCCCTACCTTTACGTTTATTTTCATAGCTAAATTTTCAAAATGCTAGGGATTTGGCTTATTAACGTGCTTTGGCTGATAGCATTGTAAAACGATCATCAAATTAGTTTATAATACTCGTTTAACCAAACCATATGAGCCCGTCATATCAGGTAGAATGCCAATTAATAATTAAAGTGATTTTCCAGGTGCACGTTGTGCTAATTATGTAGAACATCGACGGTCAACATCGACTAATGCTTTCTCAATATTATGAGAAGGAGGAGACTGAGTCGAGATCAATTGAGGTTAAAACACCTGTCATAACAAACAATGTGATTATACTCATGTTCTATACAATTATCAGGACAAAAGAAAAAGAAACTCATAATGTCATACCATTCCTCTAGCTTTACACATTGATATAATTCCATAAACAAATTGGTCCACTGCTTGTGGCCTTTGGCTCAAGAAATTTACTACGGCCCAATAATTCATTGTGCCTCCACTGAACATTTTCTACATGGGATATAAAAAGAATACATCATAACATCAATAACAAAGAATATATATAATTAAATACGAAAAAGTATATATATGATGAAAGTAAAATTTTACCAAAATATTCATATTCCATGTACCAACGAATGGGCTAACCTCTGACTGAGTACCCGAGCCATGATACTTAAGCTGAACCGGAGAAAGTNAACATCGACGATCAACATCGACTAATGCTTTCTCAATATTATGAGAAGGAGGAGACTGAGTCGAGATCAATTGAGGTTAAAACACCTGTCATAACAAACAATGTGATTATACTCATGTTCTATACAATTATCAGGACAAAAGAAAAAGAAACTCATAATGTCATACCATTCCTCTAGCTTTACACATTGATATAATTCCATAAACAAATTGGTCCACTGCTTGTGGCCTTTGGCTCAAGAAATTTACTACGGCCCAATAATTCATTGTGCCTCCACTGAACATTTTCTACATGGGACATAAAAAGAATACATCATAACATCGATAACAAAGAATATATATAATTAAATACGAAAAAGTATATATATGATGAAAGTAAAATTTTACCAAAATATTCATATTCCATGTACCAACGAATGGGCTAACCTCTGACTGAGAACCCGAGCCATGATACTTAAGCTGAACCGGAGAAAGTGATCAAAGTCACAAACACACACAATAAAAAGAAGAATTTGAAGTAAAAAACTCAAGAAATATATATTACATTGAACTTAGTTGTTTCACATCCTCCTTGAAGTCTTAAAGAACTTCCTGCTATTTAGTTCTTTAAGAGCAACAGAAAAGAGGTATACACATGTGTGGTGTATGGTTTTCATGTTTCATGTTTCATTTGTCATTAATCATGTTACATACATTTGCTAACAAATATCTTATAACCAAATATCTACACATTAGTCATGTTTTATTTTCATGTTTTAACAGAAAAGAGGTATACACATGTGTGGTGTATGGTTTTCATGTTTTATTTGTCACTAATCATGTTACGTACATTTGCTAACAAATATCTTATAACCAAATATCTACACACAAACCCAACGGAAGCAATGAATTTGAAAGATCATACAAAGGAAGTAAAGGAAGTAAAGGAAGAACAGACATACCATAACCACAACACATATATCGATGGTCGGCTCGGGTCCAAAATGTGAGCTCCTGTTAGAAAGATGGACAGTAATTAAACATATAATAAGACAGGAGATACAAACATAGAGAAAGTGAAGAACTTGCCTGGATAACTACTTCTAAGCAAATGCTTGATGAATGTCGTTTTTCCTGTTGAGTACTGACCCAAAAGCATCACCATGAGTTTGGCATCAAAATCACTATTGGTCTAGAAACAAAAATTCAACATAATAGTGAATTAGAAACCCATTTATAAAAAGAATATGGAATAGGTTTACGGTTCAAATATGTTTCAAACTGAATAAAAAATACACGTATTAGGATTAAAATTTATTTACCAATAAAGGAGAAACAAAATCATTCAACTGAATACAAAATTTATGGCGAGAAGAATATCAGCTGGAATTTTGTTTGTGGAAACCCCCATGCCACACAACAAATCTGTTAGAGTCAATATCCCTGGTATGTTTAAGAAATACGATTAGCAAATAAATAGACAATGATGTTGTTGCTTCCCTTGACGTTAGAGTCGATATCCCTATTATACACTATTGTTCAACCGTTTTGAGTTGCTTCCCTTGCCTTGGCCGCGATCATTAATCACACATAGAGGTTTTGTTATTTGATTGGACTATGATATTATATGATGTGCCTATTGTTCTTGTAACTACTGCAGACACTGCTTAGTTATAGCTTATAAAAAGTTAAATGAACATGTCTAATATATATAAGCATTGTCAGACACTCATACATCACATTTAGACACACATGCATAATTGCATATACATAAGTTGTTTATACATATAGACAACCTGCAACATATGATGTTTATATATACTTATTATTATAGATGATATATAAACGCAAATGCACACATGACACATTTATATACAAATATGGCCTCGCTCATACATGACAGTAACTTTATTATGTCACAGTTCAAGAAGAGAAACAAAGAAAAAGTATCCTTACTTGCTACACGGCTATCCAAAACTATACCAAAATTCAAATTCTTGAACAATATTGGGCCTCCAGGATAGCCAAAAGAGCATCACTGTGATCACATTGAAAGTAATATACATATTGAAAGTAATATACATATGTCAATAGAAACCCATGTAACTGAGTGATAAGGAACAAAAAGTAAGTATGATGACAAAGCATTCAAAGCTAAAACAACAATTTGTTTAAAAACATACTTGAAACTTATAATATAGGTGGACCAGGTCTATCATCTTGTGTAGGAAAGCCAAACTTGTAACTGCATACAAAAATCACACAAAAGTATGTAATCAAGAGGATGTGATATAACTTAAAATGTTACAATATGAACAATTAGAATGCATATATTTGAAACATACTAATCAACAGTTCCTAGATGCAAGCTATCACCAATGTTAAAATAAATTGGATATGACTAATATTAGGGTTTTGTGTGTGAGTGAATAAAATGTCGGATTATAATTAAGGAATATATATGCGGCCTCTTTACATTAAAGTAAATAATTAGGCTTTTCTTTTTTGTTTATAGATTTGGGCTAAAATGATATAATCAAAAATATGTGTTGGTCTAGTGGTTATCATGCTTGTTAATGTTACAAACACCCTAGGTTCAAATCTTGCAAATGGCAAAATTTTTAAAATCCGAATTTTTAAAAAATAAATTGTTAATAATTGCTTACATTGCCACAATGTGATGACATGGCTGATAATGAATTACATGGCAATGACTGGGCAATGATGTGGCATTATACGTGTAACGCCTCCTGTTATATATAATATAGATATATATATATAATACTATATATATATATATATATATATATATATATATATATATATATATATATATATATATATATATATATATATATATATATATATATTACAACATATTAAGACGATGAATAAGATATACGGATGTTCCGTTATACACCTTCACACCATTCACTATCGCCACGAGCCGTCACCAAGAGCCTTTCTAATAAATTACTTTTGAAACGTATGTACCACACAACAAGCAAGAAATACACGAGCACATGGTAACACATAACATAAAAACCTTTTCAAAAGAGTCAAACACTTAAAACACGAACGTTGTACTAAGACTTACCATACTTACCTAGGTCGCGTGTCGGAGTGGTTGCATCTTGTTGTTTGTTGACTAGCAGATTTCTATTATTGAGGTGAGTTCATGACCCCCTATTTTTACTTGTTTTATAACTGTTTTGGGGGAGAATACATGCTCGTTTTTAACTAAACTCAATGCTTGTTGACTTGGATACGCGAATTATTTACGCAAACTTGGCTGTTTGACTGAATACTTGATTTGGTTATTTGAATGCATTCTGTGTTTATCTGTTACACACATGACTACTTTACATACGGACACAAGTACTTTAAACGATTATACCTGGCAAATGAACTGGCCAACCTGGCAAATGAACTGGCCAACTTGCTATGTACATACGTGACCGAATGTAACGGTCAGCTCATACGTGATCATAACCGAATGTAACGGTCAAGCAAACGTTAAACCTTACTTGAAAGTGAACCCCATTTTATGACATTGTACGCGACACAATGATCACCAAGCTTTTATCGAACTCACGTTTCTTTTATACTAAATTGCTATTTATATAAACTTATGAACTCACCAACCTCGTGTTGACATTTTAGCATGTATTTTCAGGTTAAAGCGATAGCTTACTATTGAAGGCATTGGCAGGGCATGACATGGTCATAGATGACTCTGATAAACTAATTGGGACCGCTTTAATTATCTTATGGGCCTATTTCCGCACTTCTTTGATATCATGTAAACTAAATGCTTTTGATAACAACTTTCATTCTAAATAAATGAAATGAAAACTATTCTTTGTACTTTGTGTTGTGGTACCAATATGGTAGCACCCCAATGCATGTATGCTTCCGCTAAATCAGATTTTGGGGGTATTACAACACTGCTCGTTAAGTGTTTGTATTATTGATAAGTCGGCTAAATATAAATGTAAAACTTGAGTAGGCATTAACATTGCTAAACCGCAACGACACATCACGCGCATCACTTGCCATAATATGTAAAATGCTAATAATAGTCTTATGAATAATATAAAGCATATAGCAAGTTGTCACATAAGTATAACAATCAAGTCCACCACACGCACTAATATAATGCAAGTATAGAATCAAAGCAATAAGTAAAAGAAAGTGCAAACCGAACACGAGGATTTATAGCGGTTCGGTCATGGATCTCCTCTCCGCCCTACTCCACTCCCCAAGTACCCAACTCGAGAGCTACTTCACTAGATCAAAAAGCTCCCTTCTCAGCGGAGAAAACCTTACAATCGTCGCTTACACTTTTTCCGGTACAAAGCTAAATACCGGGTTCTTTTACAAAGGTACAACCACTCCTAACGTCGCCTATACAATATTTTCGACACTAAGCTAGATGTCGAGTTCTTTTGCAAGGGTACAACCACTCCCGCTATGTTTTGTGGCCCAACATAAAAACCTTGTGTTTTATGGCACTAACACATAAACCATCTAATCTATATTGTGATGATACAATGATGATCCATGACATAAAAGTCTAATGGATATGAATGACTAATCTAAATGAACTTCTTGAAGATGAAGTCTTCAATCATTGAGGATGTCAAGTGCCCTTGAATTTTCATATGTTGGTATGCTTTAATAAATGATGACTTCAAGATCTTCTAACCTTCTTGGTGGATCAGGAAGTATGCTATGCTTGTGACTCATGATCTTTGAGCTTACTTCACAGGATCATTACGAGTGTATGCTTACAACATAATGAGAGTTAGTAACATTATGATCATTATGGAAAGGGTGATTAATATGTGTTTCTACATGGTTTGCTATTGATCTAAATGTATGCAAAGAGTAGAGAGAATATGTGTTGTTTTTCATCAAGAAATGAGAAAACCATGGGCTACTATTTACAGGCAAACAAGTAACGAGGTTTTCCAAAACTAACAAAGATATAAACCATGGGCTACTATTTATATGCAAGAGTCAACATTGACAAGACATATGCATGATGCAAAAGACAATTTATACAAGATCTTCCAAAGTCAATGTTGACAAGACAAGACATGTATATTTCTATTTTAGATTAAAATATATATGAAAGTAAACTTGTAAAGTTACTAGAAATGTATTAGCTTGCTATATGATATTTAGTAAGTTACTAAAAATGTTTTATGTACTTATGTTGTTATAAGACACATTTTTATAGATTGTAAACTTACTAATATTATCTAGACACCTAATGTGGCACTTATTCTATTTTATACCTAAAGTGCACTTTGACACCTAAAATACTTAGACTCTAAAAGTATTTTAAACATTCTAAATGGTTGGTCAAGGGGTTTGATCATAATGCCACATAACAAACATGTACGAACCTATGTTGTAGCATACGAGGACCCGAGACATCGAGAGGTGTTGAATGTATGTTGAGACAAAATATGATTACGAGTAACTTGTACATTTTACGTTATGTATCAAGTTATACATTTGTCATCAATCAAAACAAACGAGACTGTATAGATTAAATATCGTAATATTTGCACTAACAATCTCCCCCTTTTTGATGATGACAAAATATGTAAACGTGATAGAACGTAAAATGTAAAAAGTTACTTGTGTTTGTATTACTTACTTGTATCCGCAATACCTTCTACATTTCCTTCTCCGTTTACACTCTTCTCCCCCTTTTGTCGAAACAAAAAGGGTGTGTCCTTGGAGTTAACTTCATTTCTCCCCGAAATGGCGAGCTTGCATCATCCCTAGTGAAGTTAATTTTTCAACTCCAATTTCCTAAGGTTGTTGTGTCCCTTAGGTTGTTAGCGGATCCATGGATAAAATTTAGTTCCTTAACCTACATCAAGGTTAGTGTTGTGCAACATAAAAATTATATGAAAAATGCATGATGAATGAAATGCATGTTGGACTATGTTGACCTATCTCCTTCTTTTTGTCGAAACACAAAAGTGTGTCAAAGAATGAGAATAAAGATGAATGTGTGTATGCTTCTCCTTGACTGTAGCTCCCCCTTGATCAAGACTCCCCGTTGCTAGGGTCCCAACGTATATGACACAAGAAATAAGAAAGCTACAAAAACAAAGGTTAGTGTATGATTAGCTCCCCCTTGATCAATACTCCCCGTTGCTAGGGTACCAACGTATATGATGCAAGGATGAAGAATATTACAAAATAAAGGTTAGTGTAAGACAATAATTGTCCTATAATGAGTATGTTATATATAACAATGCGTGTGTATGATGCATTCTATAAATGCTTGACAAAAACTCCCCCTTGCTTTAGGGCGTCATTATGAACCTACAAAACAAAAATTAGTATAATAGAAGCTTTGTCTTTAGACAAATGTGTCCTCTACAACAAAGTGTATAGAAGATGCAATAAGAGTGCTTGATGGATATTCCTCCTACGTCAAGAAGCACCTATAATGAAAGATGGAAAATATTCGATGCAAACATCATCCTTAGGTGAGTATGCTATATACGAATAAGTATATATGATGAACCTACAATGAAAAGATTAGTGCAATATATTTTATCTCAAAGACAAATATGACGTANAGACAAATGTGTCCTCTACAACAAAGTGTATAGAAGATGCAATAAGAGTGCTTGATGGATATTCCTCCTACGTCAAGAAGCACCTATAATGAAAGATGGAAAATATTCGATGCAAACATCATCCTTAGGTGAGTATGCTATATACGAATAAGTATATATGATGAACCTACAATGAAAAGATTAGTGCAATATATTTTATCTCAAAGACAAATATGACGTATATATATATATATATATATATATATATATATATATATATATATATATATATATAAATGATATAAGCGACTCAAAATTAGAGAACCATGAAATCAAAGATCTCATTAGGTGTATTCTTGTAATAAGAATTACAATCATAAGAAAAACGCGAATATAATATGATAAAATCCTACAAAACAATTCCTAGAAGGAAGACACGAGGTTGAAATGCTGAAAGAGGGTGGTGCCAATGTTGGTGATGGTTTACTAGTGGGATTCATGCGGTGATAAATCGGTAGATGATTCAAGATTGATAAAAGTAAGTTTTCGGTAATCAATGATGGCGATGATTAGTGAAAGTGATGATGGAAGGTGGTTGTGATACGTAGACAACTATTTAATGAACTAGAAACTCGTATGTATAGCAAATGCTATAACAAATATAAGGATTAAACATATGGAATTATGCAATTTAAAATACACAACTTAAGGGATGAAGGAATACAACTTTCGTAATGTTAAGAGAAAAGGAAAATGTGAATGGACATTGATATTTAATGACGGCCATGGGTTTTGATTTGATCGATTATTATTGATGCTAATGAGAACGAGGTACGTTTGGAAGGAGTGACCTGTACCGAATGACAACGGATGAAAGAGTACTAACATGGTTTAGACCTACATGACCTTTAACGACATTATCATCTACCAAAGATGATGTATCATGCCAAATTATATGCTTGAATGTATTCAAAAAGAGGTGAAGACACTAAGCTCCTAGGAAAAAAATTCCTTATGAAAAGAAAATACTAAATGCCTATATGAGTATTTAAATGACATCATAAGATGCAAGAGTGTTGATTAGACCAACGTGTTGAGAATAAGATTTTTGATTAAAATATCGTTTGCACTTACAACAACGTGCATGATATGTGTCGAGGAAGAAAAGGATGAGATCCTATGATGGTGTTCTAGACAATGAAGTTATGAGATTCAGGTTAAAAAGAAGATCCTAGACTCGTTGGATGTGAGAGGTGAAGAACTTTGTCAAACACATGATGTGTTTTTCACTTGATGAGATATTGGTACAAACTAGTGATGTTGGGTTAAAAAGGCTTGAAGCTCTTGTAGTTTTGTGAACCGATTTTAACTAAATGGTGTGTACCTATGTGTTGGTATTTTAGGGTATAAGAAACATGAGTAGATATTCTTTAAATACATTTTGACAAAATAAAAATAGGTGGATGATTTTTTTTTCCCCTCAATCAGTGGACATCCAACATATTGTGTAATGCATCATATAAAGAATGATAAAGTGTTTAGGAGGTTGAAGGTTAATGAAAGCGATGAGCTTAGTAATGTTTTTGCGGATGTTGGTTATCATACAAAGAACTTCATCCTTGAAGTCATGTATTTCTTCTCTATCAATGCGCGATGATCGCATGACGAGGCATGTGGTTTACTCAAAGGAGGTGGAAAGGATTAGAAAATTGTTATGGAGGTGAATTTTGAAAAGCAGAGGTGGAAAGGATAAGATTATTGTTATAGCTAAATAGTTATGGAAGTGCTTTTTGGAAAGCGGAAGCAATAATGCGAATTAGAAAGAGGTTGATTGAAAGATATTCAAACACAAATTTCTAATCTCTAAGACTCAATCCTATTAGCTTTAAAACTATATGCAAGTGAAGGAATTAGAGTTATGCGAGATGAGCATATAAAAGCTAGAACGATGTGAGATGGCAAACAATTAGTTCTCAATCCACTAAAACACATTAGTTAGTGAGAAAAGATGTCAACAAGATAAATATCTAAAGATATCATCTTATTAAGACAACACATTCGACTACTAGACATGAAGTTACCACATGGCTAGATAGCATCAACATAAACAATCATATTAAGCAAGAGCATGACATAATACGAAATACTTTCTTTGTAAAATTGTTTTGTTGTTAAGCTTAGACACTTAAGCATATAACGATCTATGTGATTAATTTGTGTGATAAAATGACTTCTAAATGTTTATCATACCAAGAGTACTTCGACAAATTATAAGTGCACACGAAGTGAACAAATAGTGTGACAAAGTCACAAAAGAAACAAGACGAAAAATTTATGCAACCCATGTTTAAACGATAACATTTTGGAGCAAGTATTATATAGACCATCCTAAGCATGGATCTAATAAATGACAGCAAAAGACACAAGCTTTCAAATATATAAATATCATATAAAAGCATCATGTATCAAAAATGACATATCATGAGTTAACAAGTAACATGCTAATCATGCAAAAAATCATATAAATGAAGAATGAAAATATCATACAAATCATGTTAATATATAGTAACACGAAACATATAAGCATGCAGGCATCATAAAGATATAACCAAGGTTAACACATGAATCAATCAAATAGTTATCATGGTTATGTTAAGATGCCCAATCATATCAAACAAATAACATGTAATCGACACATGTATGTGTAATGTAAAAGATTTTAATCTTTGGGTTTGGAACCTACCGTTGAATGATCCAAAGACAGACATCTTTTATGTTGAGTTTAAGTATGTGTTACGCAAGTGATTTGGTCATCCAAGACCAAGAGATGTGTTTGTGTGTGATAATGGAATATGTTATGAACGTTCTCAAGAAAGCTCTTTGGAACAGGAATCTAAGTGAAATTACTAACTTCAATAGATCTTGTGTATGCTCTAGAGATGAGTAGAATAGGCATAGGGTTTGAACTAGGTTATGAGCAATTTTTATGATGAAGGCTTGAAAGGAAATATACACATATAGTGTCTTTCAATAAGTAAGATTATTACGTGGAATAAAGTCATCATGCTTATGAAAACAAGAATGACAAGATGATGAGGAAGCTCTAGTTCATAGAACTTACAGATGCTTATTTAAGATCATTTACCCGATGAGGTATAATGAAATCTCATGTAACACAAATGTTTATGTCGCAAGGAGAGAGTGATGCATAGGATATTCATTATCCTTTTAACAAGGTGAAAACTTAACGCATGATTTCTTTGGCATAATGTTTTTCCAAAACATCATGTTTTCCTAAATGAAGATATGAAGCCAAAGTGTTTGAATCACATAGTCCTATCCTAAATATACTTGGTCTCAAGATTATATTCACTAGATGATGACAGGAGGAATTCACTCGAGTTTCTTATGTATACTCCTCAAGAGTCATTGGTGCTTGGAGTGTATGAGGTTGGCTTTGAGATTGCATTTTAACATATGTTGTTAAAATGTTGATTTAAAGTTTAATGAAACTTATGCAAAGTTAAAAGTATTACCAATACTTTGATAACTTATGAAAGTGGTACTACTTAAACCTAGTGTAATTAAATGTGAGCTCCATGCTCATTTGATGGTGAAGGTTATAATCCTATAGGTGGTAAAGTATGGTTGAGTTTGTTCAACATGCATTTGATTTGGTACGAATGTTGGACAAAGGGCTTTTTGAGCAATGCACTCAAAGAATTCAAATGATGATAAAGAAGGTGGATTGGTTGATCTAGGTGGTTGGTCTTCTAGTGTGTCTAAAGAATATTGTGGTGATATAAAGGTTTGTCATGCTATAGGAGTGTTTAGGTTGATTATTTATTCATAGATATTGAAAACAACAAGAGTGGATACTAATTCTTGTGGTCCATTGGTTGGTATAACATGTGGGTGAAGTGCTTGAAGTTTTGGTCATGTTTGTGAAGCTTAGGGGCTGAGATATATCACATAGGTGAATTTGATGGATTAGTGGTGAAAGGAACAAGTGAACTTAAGTGCTAAATGTTCAAGGATGAAAACCTATTGACATTTGTTTTATTCCTACTGATTGGGAGAGTGTTTAGGATAAGTGTTTTAACATATGATGTCAAAATACTTTGATTTTTCGGATATGACTTTTAATGACTACAATTGTAAGTCAATTTTACTTGAATATTTTAGATTGGATAGTACTAAAGGATAGCAAGACTTGATAATACATCTATAACTTAAGTGTAAGTTATGACATGATGTAAATCCTTATCGTCTTGAAGGATGACACATTACTTTCATGTTAACCAAGTGAGGTAACATATGTAGATACAAGACAATATCTATAGTCATAAGTTAGACTTGTGATTTTGATATTATATGTAATCTTTGTAAATAATGAGTCCGGATTAGTTAGGAAGTTGTCAAGTCGCCAAATAAGTGAAGCTAATGGATGAAGGATGAGTAAAGGATGGAAGAATGTAGTATCCGTGGGTAATGATTACAAAACATTTGTGGTTAGGGACCCACGGATGCCAAGGAACCAAATAAAGGGTTCCTTCCCTTATGCAGAAAGGTTCGTTGGGTACGTTATGAGAAATGTCAAATTTCGATGAGAAATTCTTATCCTATTGGTGCAAATGAAATGACATGATCCTAATATGAGTGAATATTAGTGAAAAGTATCCTAGTGACAAAAGTGAGTGACTTCGAATGCGGGATTTAAATGAAAAATTAAAAAAAATTTACCGCAGGCTGAGGAACCTTTAGACATAATGGACGAAACCCTAAATTTGGTTCCGCCGTTTTCGCCGAGCCAAAAAAATTACCATCCCAGTTTTTCGACGGGCGTAATGATTTTCAAATTTTCTAAAAACTCATAAAACATAAACTTAGTACTATATCTGATTGAAAAATGATAAAAATGAATATAGAAACACTCTTACCGATAGACTTTGACGGGGGGCTAACGATTTTCACTACTTAGTGAAAATATTGAAATTTTGACAACATCACAAATGTTGTCCACCTGCATATCCGGTTAGTACATGACATCTTCTAAAGTTACCAAATGATCCTACAAGTATATAAAACCGTAATACAACAAAAAAGACATATTTTAACTACTAAAAGGTTCAAATGTCTAGTTAAGCCAAACACTCATAGAACATGCTCTCATTTGCAATCCATCTTCTTATTGAGCTTTCCAAGGTACTTAATTAGTATTACTTTAATTCTCATTCCTAAGTGAGTTATGCACGATTTTAATATAACATATGCAAAGAGAGTGATCTAAATTTATAAGAAATGCAAAAAACAAATTCCTCAACTTAGTGCACAAAATCTAGCAAATGTCCTATTGTGCATAAACAAGAAATAGACAAACAAGCGAATAAATAACATGGCAAGATTGACACTTATGTATCACAAATACACAAGTGCAATCACAACTTTCAATAAGCAAACAACATATATGCAAACAACTAAAAAAAGTAGTCATGTAGCATATCATAAAAAGAAATATATTTTTCGTCACTTTGCGTTTAAATATGACGATGTATGCCATGTGATGCAGGTTTTACTGACCAGGTTTTAATATTTATAAAGTCTCGTTTACCTAAGGTCTACCTTTTACGCACTAACGGACAGTGTATCCGGTCGTGTGTTGTATAGCTAATTGGTAAAGTCGAGGTCGTCCCAAGAGCTAAGATGCGGAAATTATCTAAGTGCGTGTCACGTTTAAAAGGGGGTTTTATAGATTAATTAAACTAATAAAAGTAAATAGCAAGACAATAAAGTAAATAAAAGGAGAATCACTAGAGAGAAGTAGTGTTAACCTAATTACTACTCTTGTTATGATCATGATTAGTTTTCCTATAGGTGCATCCTATCATATCGTTCGGGGATTCAATATTCATTTCGGGTCAGATGGTCAAATTCACCTAGATCTATCTTATATATTGTCCTATCCAAAACTATTGTAAAGCCTTGGGTTCATCGGTACGAAGACATAAGAGTCATTAAGCGCCTATACTAACATGGACAAGACTAACGAATGCGGCATGGTCAGATCTTACACCCCTCTAACTCCGTTAAGTGTCTAGCGTTGGTAGGTGGTCCTAGGGTTAATTCGCACGTGTATGGTGATATTGCTATCACCAAGTCACATCCCTAGCGACTTGCTTCCTAGGGTTAATTCCACAAGTATCTAGAGAACAACCAACGCTAATCACTATTGGAACTAGAGTGTCCCAAGCCTCGCCATGAAAGTAAACAAACAATAGACAATAGATGCGTGGAAAACTAAATCAATAACATAACAATTTCATAACTAGACTAACACCAAGAGGTGTTTAGCCACTCATGTTCATAGTTGAATTAAAACAATATTGAATTAATACAAATCTAAGCATGAATCAAATACAAGAATAAGGAATGATAAAACTTATGATGGTTATGTGAATCCTCCCTTGGAAATGACTTGGATGTGGCTAGAACTTCGTTCTCCCTCCTTCCTGAGTTTCTCCCAACTTCTGTGTGGTGAAAAGTGATGGAGAATGGTATGGAAAACTCGGAATTAGGGTTGGTATTTATAGGCCCCGACTCTGTTACGGCGTAGCTGATTTGAGTTACTACGCCGTAACCTTTGCAAATTGGTGTTACGCCGTAGCTTGATCAAGTGCTACGGGCGTAATGTCATGATGATAAGCTTCCTACGACGTAGTAGATAAGGTAGCTACGCCGTAGCTTCTTTCTTGGCCTCGTTAGTTCTTCACTGCCTCAAATAAGATCCTACGTCGTAGCTTAGAGAGTTGCCTACTCCGTAGTGCCTTTTAGTGGACTTCTATGCCGTAGCCAATGGATGAGCTACGCCGTAGTCTTCATAAATTCTCCTTTACGGCGTAGATAGTAGAACTTCTACGCCGTAGTCTTCGTAAAGCCTTGCTACGGCGTAGGTAGATGAACCTCTACGCCGTAGTGAGTGCAAAATCCATAATTTCCACATATATGCTCCAAAGTCCTTCCATTTCCACGTATGTTCGTTCTTTTACTCATCTTTACCCTGAAACCAAAATAGGAAGAAATAAGAGTATATATTCTTCATATAAGTAGAAAAG
>LBNU01010696.1:57802-82401 GCA_014162995.1 Artemisia annua
TAGTAGATAAGGTAGCTACGCCGTAGCTTCTTTCTTGGCCTCGTTAGTTCTTCACTGCCTCAAATAAGATCCTACGTCGTAGCTTAGAGAGTTGCCTACTCCGTAGTGCCTTTTAGTGGACTTCTATGCCGTAGCCAATGGATGAGCTACGCCGTAGTCTTCATAAATTCTCCTTTACGGCGTAGATAGTAGAACTTCTACGCCGTAGTCTTCGTAAAGCCTTGCTACGGCGTAGGTAGATGAACCTCTACGCCGTAGTGAGTGCAAAATCCATAATTTCCACATATATGCTCCAAAGTCCTTCCATTTCCACGTATGTTCGTTCTTTTACTCATCTTTACCCTGAAACCAAAATAGGAAGAAATAAGAGTATATATTCTTCATATAAGTAGAAAAGGTGAGCATTTTAAGGGGGAAATTAACACTTAGATTGTGGGTAAATTTGATGTTATCAAATAACCCCCCACTTGAACTCTACTTGCCCTCAACTAGACCTTATTAGAATAATTTTCAAAAAGATATCCCCCAAGAACCTGGAGAATAAGAAATTAAAAACTCCCTATGCTAGAATTTATCATAGCCGAACACCTCACAAAATTGGAACAAACACTCACATCACTCTCCTAATCTAAGTGTTAATTTTGGGGTGATCACTCAACGCACAGTCATAGAATGTATTCTATCATAGGCTTGGCAGTTACACAAATCTCTACCACTAGAGCTAAGATCAAAACAATTCTTAAAGGCAATATTGGGTGAACACATATAAGGATTTTGGGTGTAGCGTTGTTACTAACATACTACGGCGAGGGCGACAAAGGCAATGGTACATGACCGGAACGCCGGGCAAGACACCAATGACTGCTCAAATCCCTCACATAAGCATGATTCACAACTAATGAGTAGGATAAGACATGGGATGCACAATAATGGTGTAAAATGAAAAAGAAAGCAAATAATCTTAGCCTATAACCGAGTTGCTACCACTTGCCGTTCATCCAAAGTCCAAGTTTCAAAATGCAAGAATTGGGTCATGTAACAAGTGCGTGCCATTAGAGGACGTCATGATGGGCACCTCACTTGGTCTTCATGTTGGTGATTAAGAACCAACAACTTCATTCTTCAAATATGACCGAAGTGGCCTCTTCGATACTAGTTCTTTCAAAGCGCTTATTACGGTGCTATACAAGGGTGCACCAAAGTTAACATATCTACATACGGAAATTCACATTTTTTTTTCAAATCAATAACATATCCCCCCACTTGGGATGAACAATACATGTACAATAGTGGGTTTTCTCATGATCTTCAATGTTTCTCATGATCTTCAATGATGAGTCTTCAACGTAGGTGTGATTCTTTGAATCTCTCGACTAGGACCTCAAATTAGAACAAGTGGCAACTTCCCAATCATAAACAAAGACTACACGGTAGGCTAAGGTGTAAAGGTGTATCGAACAATAATATGGGTAAGAAACGAAAGGATAGGCTCAAAAGGGTGTATCTAGGGGTATCTTGCACTAAAGGTGAGTGCAACAAAGGGTTTAACACGGGGGTCGAATAGTCGATGTGACTAATCGATAAACACACACATAAAGGTTATTTGGGTGATAATCCTAAAATATTGCCTTCTTAAAGAGTTTCTTCCAAATGTATCAAGAAATCTTAATACATTACTCGTACACGGTTTCAAAATGATGTAAAAGCCAAGTTCTAAAGTTTACAAACTACCGCCACACTCATATTTTTGGTGGATTTGGGGTAAAACAGGGTGAAACTGAAATAGGCTAAACCTCACCATTGTGTTAAGGGTTAATGTGCTCGGCTAAGGTCCATTCTAGTTAGGTTCAGAAAAACATGTCAAAAGTTTTAAAAAAGGCATAATTTTTCAGAATAAACTAGAAAAATAAGGGAAAAATAAAGTTCAAGTAAATAATTCTACTCTCGTCCCCCCACTTGAGTTGTACAAAGTCCCTTTTGTACATAAAGTAAAAATAAAGAGTAAAAGTAGAATTAGAACGAGAACTTCCCTGAAATTCGCTCTTGAAAATGATAGAAGGATCATGTTGAGTAACGTGCCTTCACTTCGCCTAAGGAGCAAACTTCAAATCCCTGGAGGATGCTACGGCATAGTCATAAATGGAGCTACGCCGTAAATGTCTTATGGGGAAAATATTTGGAGTGAAGACTCCAATTTTAGCTCCTCCATCGTCTACCTTTCTGTATTACCTGCAAAATGACTATAACAAAACATACCAAACCAACTATACTAATAAAATCAAAAGCTAAAGTAAAACAAAAATACAAAGATAGGCATGTGGTGCCTCCCGCGAAGCGATTGTTTTTGTTTGAGTCACGAGCTTGACTCCACCCTTATTTACCGAGTAAAAGGGTGTTCATCCCTTCACTTGAAATCAAGTGTGGGTGAAAATGGCAATAAACACCGTAAGGGTGTGAATTTGCTATAGTGTAGGGAACTGATAAATTAAAATCATACCTCGAAACGGATGTCATTTCCCTGATTACCTTACCCGTTCTCGTTGATGGATTTGATGAATGGGTCACTCCAAGATGTGGCTGAATAATCGGCTTGCCCAACACATTTACCTCCATGTTGATCATGGTAGTGCTCAGAATTTCGCCTCCAAATTCCTTTTCGTTAGATTGATTAGGATTTGTTACCGGCGGCCGGTACAGTTGCATCACCGGCTTTGGGTTAATATCATCTTGCATGGCAGGTGTCAGTATTATCCTAAGCCTTTCCACATCTTTAAATGTCGTGTCCCAATAATGATCGATATTCCACTCATCAAACTCCTTTTGGACTTCCTCTTCCTCCATTGTATCGGCATTATTAATATCCTGTTCACAAACACTAGCAAAAATATTAGTAATGGAAGAAACAACAAAGTCAAGAGGGTCCTTACAATCCTGGTTCACACCCTTTAATTTTTCATTATTACACCCATTACGAATCTTCTTTTGTTACATTCTTTGAAGATTTTCAGCTCCAATTCTGAAGAATTCATCCACCCCTCTTGCTATCATCAAATCTCTATCTTCAGGATGGGGATCGGGTGTGTCTTGTGAATAATCGCTAAATTTAGATGTGAACCCGCGAGTGTAGTCATTCAAACTACTCTCCCTTTGACACTGATTGGCCATGAACAATTCATATTCACGAATGGTCATGTTATCAATGTCCACTTCATCATACTTAATAGGAGATATAAAACCAGCATTGGCACATGGATGAAAAATTTGAAGGGAATGCTTTAGTGGAGGTGGTCTAGTAGCAGCTCTCCTAGATCTACGATTCCTCACAAACGTGTTTATTTGCTTGCGCTCATACCACTCATATTCTTCCAATGTCATCTCATCAATATCTGGTTCTGTCTCAATGACTTCCTGAAACATACTAACAAACCAAGAAAACAGAAGAGACTAAAGAAAGAAAACAAAAAAATTCCCAAAAAAAAACTAAAAATTAAAAAGACTCAAATTAAAATCCTAATAGCTCCCCGGCAGCGGCGCCAAAAACTTGATGCAGGTTTTACTGACCAGGTTTTAATATTTATAAAGTCTCGTTTACCTAAGGTCTACCTTTTACGCACTAACGGACAGTGTATCCGGTCGTGTGTGGTATAGCTAATTGGTAAAGCCTAGGTCGTCCCAAGAGCTAAGATGCGGAAATTATCTAAGTTCGTGTCACGCTTAAAAGGGGGATTTATAGATTAATTAAACTAATAGAAGTAAATAGCATGACAATAAAGTAAATAAAGGAGAATCAGTAGAGAGAAGTAGTGTTAACCGAATTTCTACTCGTGTTATGATCATGACTAGTTTTCCTATAGGTTCATCCTATCATATCGTTCGGGGATTCAATATTCATTTCGGGTCAGATGGTAAAATTCACCTAGATCTATCTTATACATTGACCTATCCAAAACGATTGTAAAGCCTTGGGTTCATCGGTACGAAGACATAAGAGTCATTAAGCGCCTCTACTAACATGCACAAGACTAACGAACGCGGCATGGTCAGATCTTACACCCCTCTAACTCTGTTAAGTGTCTAGCGTTGGTAGGTGGTCCTAGGGTTAATTCGCACGTGTATGGTGATATTGCTATCACCAAGTCACATCCCTAGTGACTTACTTCCTAGGGTTAATTCCACAAGTATCTAGAGAACAACCAACGCTAATCACTACGGGAACTAGAGTGTCCCAAGCGTCGCCATGAAAGAAAAAAACAATAGACAATAGATGCGTGGAAAACTAAATCAATAACATAACAATTTCATAACTAGACTAACACCAAGAGGTGTTTAGCCACTCATGTTCGTAGTTGCAGTAAAACAATATTGAGTTAATACAAATCTAAGCATGAATCGAATACAAGAATAAGGAATGATAAAACTTATGATGGTTATGTGAATCCTCCCTTGGAAATGACTTGGATGTGGCTAGAACTTCGTTCTCCCTCCTTCCTGAGTTTCTCCCAACTTCTGTGTGGTGAAAAGTGATGGAGAATGGTATGGAAAACTCGGAATTAGGGCTGGTATTTATAGGCCCCGACTCTGTTACGGCGTAGCTGATTTGAGTTGCTGCGCCGTAACCTTTGCAAATTGGTGTTACGCCGTAGCTTGATCAAGTGCTACGGGCTTAATGTCATGATGATAAGCTTCCTACGGCGTAGTAGATAAGGTAGCTACGCCGTAGCTTCTTTCTTGGCCTCGTTAGTTCTTCACTGCCTCAAATAAGATCCTACCTCGTAGCTTGGAGAGTTTCCTACTCCGTAGTGCCTTTTAGTGGACTTCTACGCCGTAGCCAATGGATGAGCTACGCCGTAGTCTTCATAAATTCTCCTTTACGGCGTAGATAGTAGAACTTCTACTCTGTAGCACCGTAGTCTTCGTAAAGCCTTGCTACGGCGTAGGTAGATGAACTTCTACGCCGTAGTGAGTGCAGAATCCATAATTTCCACATATTTACTCCAAAGTCCTTCCATTTCCGCGTATGTTCGTTCTTTTACTCATCTTTACCCTGAAACCAAAATAGGAAGAAATAAGAGTTTATATTCTTCATATAAGTAGAAAAGATGAGCATTTTAAGGGGGAAATTAACACTTAGATTGTGGGTAAATTTGATGTTATCACCAAGCTTGATTAGTTTCCTTTATATACATAAATATCTCCAAATTCTTTAGTTTCAAAAAGAAATCATATCAATGTTATAATTATACTACTTTATATTGCCTAACTCAAAAGTTTGAGTTTCTATGTCAAACCAAAACTTAATATTTTGAACATACTGTAGTATTTGGTTTACTCTACTAACTTCAGATTAGATTTAGGTCATGAGGCTATTTTTAAATGAAAGTAGACTCAATTTCCTTCAAATTGATAGGTGGCGCAACTCCTACGGAATTACAGTCAATTAGTTATGAATTTTTGAAGTTGGACAAAAACTGTATACAGAACTGACGGATTTCAAGGAACCTTTTTGAGGGTTCCTGTAACACCCCAACCCGACAAGGGTAAAAGTATTACAATATGGTGTCATATCAGAAGCATACATAAACATAAACAAACAGAAGTCTTATCATAAGAAACCAAAAGAGAGAAAGTCAACATGACATTAAGTTACATCAGTTCCAAAATAGAAATCTCCAACAGAATATAAACGGAAATAAACTGAGTCTTAAACATAATATCAAAATCCAAAGCTAAGATGATCTAAGGTAAGTCCACTCTTCACTCAATCCCATAAGCAAACCCCAGCTCCTAGCTTAGATACCTGCCGCGGAAGAAAAAAAATGCGGCTGAGCTTCAAAAGCTCAGTGAACAGATATAACAACAAAGTAATATGAAACAGAAACGAATACAGAATATGGTGTAACAGAAATAACTGAAATATAATCAAAGTAACAGAAAAAAAGGTAAAGGTAAAGGATAGTCATCTACCACGAGCCCAGAAACATATATCATATAATAACCATAATCACACATATGTAGGGGAGACCTACCAGAGTTATGAAGGACGTGCAAGCACGCAGCATCAATCACCAGATAACAGATAACAGAAACAGATCTAGGATGCATCCATACGTCCCTACCCATTAACATGCAGACCAATCAAAAGGACGTGGCAGAACATCACTCTACTACCCTAGAGTCATGTCAGAGGTGCATCTCTGACACGGACATGGAACCCCCGTGCCTAGTGAAATAAATTTGGCTCGGGTGTCAAACTAGAATAGGTCATACAGAATATCATAAAATGATACAGATCTTAGGTCATAATAATCAGATCAGAAATACATATCAGAGGTTCATATCATAAAGTCCAAATCAGAAGTACAAATCAGAAGGTCAAATCAGAAAGTCCAAATCAGAAGGTCAAATCAAAAGATTTAGATAAACAAAGGTTCATACAGAAAAGGTTCAGAAACAAAAAGGTTTCATAGCAATGGCATAGGGAACCCTAAACAGAATGAGAGATAGCAAAAGGAAAGAGATCATGAGAAACCTTTACTGAAAAAGGTCAGAATATCTGTACCTTATTCAAAGCAAACGAACAATAAAGCAAACACAGAATCAAAAGTCACTCCTGCCTTGCAGAACCTAAGGAATAATAAACCTAATGTTACGAACAGTTCATTTAGCTCAAATTACTGATTTTAAGTTATCTTTCCTGAATTAGTACTTTAATACTTTAAGTTTATTATTGACGATTAAATAATATTTAAGGTATAAAATAACCAATATGATAGTTTAGGTTTTAAAGTTTCAATATTATAAGCTTAGGGTCTAAACTGTAAATTATCAAAATTAAATATTAAAAGTCAAATAAAATTATTTTAAACTTTATTTTAACAATTTAATATTAAGGTAACAATTTTGGACCCCGTCATTATAATTTTATTTAATATATTAATGTACCAACGATATTAATATTTATGGAGTGACGACCCAAAATTTTATAACCCGACTTCGTTATTCTTAAGCAAATACACCACTTTATATTTTTATGAACCAAACGCAATCCTTTTGTTGTTCTTTTAACCAAGCGCATCCTTTTTTTTTATTATTTCATGTAACAGATAATAGAACATGGTTTTTATCTTTCTTTTATTTCATTCGATCAACTACACCATCTTCAGAACATTCTTTATATTTTATCTTTTTCCTTCTTTTCTTGTCGAATTAAACCAAAACAAATATACCCTTTATTTTTTGTTTTCTTATTCTTGTTGTTGTGACCAAACAAACCCAACACATGCATCTATATTTATTTATTGTTCACACTATACAAAATCAAAAACAAGTCCTTTATTAATTTCTACACAGTTCGACATGCACCAAGATAAACCATAACCAAGTTCAACATACATATATACTGTTCGACATACATAACCCTCTATTCCTAGTTTACATGGCTCGACTACTAGACAATTTATATGTGTTTTAACTAATAAACATCATACATATTCATATACTTAGTATTCAATTCTTATATATATACTTAGTATTCGATTCATATATATAAAGTTAAAGGTTCATGCATACGTTTAACAAAATCTAAAGAACAAAAAGAATGTAAAGAAGATACCAAGCTTGTGTATGATTCAAATGAAGTAACACAACCACACTAAGAACCTTTTGCAGCTTTGAATCTTATGGAGAGGAAGGAAAAGGATAGACTTTTTGAGACTTAGGGTTTCCTGGTTGTGATTCGTACGTATGGAAAAGAAAACAACAAGCCGAACCTTTTATTGAAGTGATATGGGTCGAATATGGGCTAAGGAATCATGTAGGCTAAAGTTATTTGGGCTCACTTCATATTTATTG
Organism: Artemisia annua; assembly: GCA_014162995.1. Taxonomy (NCBI): domain Eukaryota; kingdom Viridiplantae; phylum Streptophyta; class Magnoliopsida; order Asterales; family Asteraceae; genus Artemisia; species Artemisia annua. The sequence continues at coordinate 65,654 of LBNU01010696.1, forward strand.
TTTGTAAATTGCAAGGAAAACAGCCCAAGATAATTATTCGTATCGAAATAAAATAGTTTTCGTATTTTATTTTAGTTTCTAAATATTTTAGATCATACATAATTAATTGTAAACTTGTTAGGGCTTATTTGGTATAAATATTTATTTATGATTTTAAGTCATAAGGGTATTTTGGTCTTTTTATGCGTTTTAAAATCTTAGGTATTAAAAATTCTTCCCCTCTAAAAAAAAATTTAATCCGCGAAAATTGAGTAGGCGGGGCAGATTGAAACGGATCGAATTGCATAAATTATGAGGATGAAACAAACGCGAAATCTTTCAGTTACAGAAGTAGCCTCAATTCAGAACAACCTTTCAACAAACAAACAGATCTTTCTTATCAGAATCATAACCTCATATCTTATCCAGAGCAGATCATAAATCAATTCATCGATGACATACATGGAGCAGATAACAAATGTACTTCTCAATATTAATGGCAGAAAACAGATTTAGTGCGGAAATCAAACGGTAGGAAGCTCTACGATGAGTTCTAAAATTCTTAACAGATGAACAACGATCAGTAAACATACGAGGAGAATTCAAACGTATCCAGATATCTAACGATGAAGGCAGAGCATACGCATAGGTAGAATGAATCCTAAGAGTCTCACTAATCGCAGATAATCCAACTGATAGAAATCTAATGCTTCTCAAACACTTCCCGAAATATCCTATGCCCACAATGAGGGTACGTCATATGATGTAAGTATTATCACGTTGATCAGGCGTCATAATACCAGGATCATATGAATATACCTTCATGATGACCATACTTTATCCAAAGTCGTGAATAAGCAACCTAATAGTAGCATAACAATAAATCTCCTTTCCCAGGATCAATCATCATCAATGGAGTCGAATAGAAAACGAGACTTATCAGAAAGCAACGGAAATCTAACAGATCTATCAGAGTAAGTACATGAACAATCGCACCAATACTTCCAAAATTCGCCAAAATTCTCATAACTATAAACTTAACGAACATACGCAGAATTTTCATAAAACGAAACTTCCAAAGGAGAATTTAATAGTCAAAAGATTCAATCACATTAGTGTAACATGGAAACGAAAAATAAAATCAAAGTCTAACATCAGAATGAAAAAGGAATAAAGTAAAAACTACTTGCGTGTACGATCTCCTAGTTGACTCTGCTTGTCTTCCCGAGTAGTAGAGTAGACCCGTCCAGTAGTAGGAGTTGGCTTGATGTAGTTCCCAGGCACCACAGGATTCTTCTTAGGGCAATCTTTGATCTTGTGAGAAATGGAGCCACACGAAAAACAACCACCTGTGGCTTTAAAACACGGACCTGGATGAGATTTGCCGCAAGTAGTATAGAGAGGTGGAGGAGGTAAAGCCTCAACAGGTTTCTGCTGACTGGAAAAATCTGAGTAATGACCCTGCTGATTACCCTTAGCTGCCTGATCCTTCTGCTCCTGGCGCCTATCAGTCTGACCCTTGTACTCCTGACCCTGATCAGATCGACTCCTATACTCTTGCTGACCCTGTCCCTTATTCTGAATACAGTTGCCATCTCTGTCCCTCTTGTTAGAATTCCCACTCTCATGTAATAACTCAATATTACGCGCAGCAGTACAAACTTGAGCAACATCAGCATATTCATTATTGACAATCCGATCAAGAATCCATCTCTTCAACCCCCACTTGAAATGCCTGGCCTGTCTTTGAGCATCACCAGCAATAGGTCCAACAAAACTCACCAACCTCATAAACCTCTGCATATAATCCCCAGAATTTTCCTTGTCCAACTGATAAATAGACCCATATTCCCTTTCATACCTCTGCTGCTCAGACACAGGGAAATACCGGTTATAGAAAGTCTCACGGAAAGTAGCCCAAGTACATGTATCAGCATATGCATCTCCTCATACTTGAGTCTGAAGATGAGCCTTCCACCAGCTCAAAGCACCTCCTTCCAATTTGAAAGCAGCTAAACGAGTCTTGAAGTTATCAGCACAACCCAAGACTTGAAACAATTTCTCCATGTGAGTTATCCAATCTTCTGCCTCAGTGGGAGTAGCAGCAGATCGGAAGGCAAGTGGTTTCAGCTTGTTGAACCTTTCAATCCATACATGTATCTCGGTAGGTGGAGCACCCCCACCACCACCTGATGTACCAGCACCATTTCTGATGTCATTAGTGATCTGGGTTCTTAGTTCGGTAGAGAGATTCGGAAGAGCATTGGCCAAAGCAGCATTTATCATGGCCTCGAAGTCAGGGACATCCCCATCACCGTTCCTACGCGTATTCACCATCTAAACGATTTTGAAAATGATTAGCAAAACGAAGGAAAACAAGGATAGCGTACGAAAGGAAGATATGCAGAAGGAAACCTAATGTCTACCCAATCCTCACATGTCATAGCCTAAGCTCTAAGGGTCACAAAACCTGTCTCTGATACCATAAATTGTAACACCCCAACCCGACAAGGGTAAAAGTATTACGATATGGTGTCATATCAGAAGCATACATAAACATAAACAAAAAGAAGTCTTATCATAAGTAACCAAAAGAGAGAAAGTCAACATGACTTTAAGTTACATCAGTTCCAAAATAGAAATCCCCAACAGAATATAAACGGAAATAAACTGAGTCTTAAACATAATATCAAAATCCAAAGCTAAGATGATCTAAGGTAAGTCCACTCTTCACTCAATCCCATAAGCAAACCCCAGCTCCTAGCTTAGATACCTGNGATAGATAGACCCATATTCCCTTTCATACCTCTGCTGCTCAGACACAGGGAAATACCGGTTATAGAAAGTCTCACGGAAAGTAGCCCAAGTACATGTATCAGCATATGCATCTCCTCATACTTGAGTCTGAAGATGAGCCTTCCACCAGCTCAAAGCACCTCCTTCCAATTTGAAAGCAGCTAAACGAGTCTTGAAGTTATCAGCACAACCCAAGACTTGAAACAATTTCTCCATGTGAGTTATCCAATCTTCTGCCTCAGTGGGAGTAGCAGCAGATCGGAAGGCAAGTGGTTTCAGCTTGTTGAACCTTTCAATCCATACATGTATCTCGGTAGGTGGAGCACCCCCACCACCACCTGATGTACCAGCACCATTTCTGATGTCATTAGTGATCTGGGTTCTTAGTTCGGTAGAGAGATTCGGAAGAGCATTGGCCAAAGCAGCATTTATCATGGCCTCGAAGTCAGGGACATCCCCATCACCGTTCCTACGCGTATTCACCATCTAAACGATTTTGAAAATGATTAGCAAAACGAAGGAAAACAAGGATAGCGTACGAAAGGAAGATATGCAGAAGGAAACCTAATGTCTACCCAATCCTCACATGTCATAGCCTAAGCTCTAAGGGTCACAAAACCTGTCTCTGATACCATAAATTGTAACACCCCAACCCGACAAGGGTAAAAGTATTACGATATGGTGTCATATCAGAAGCATACATAAACATAAACAAAAAGAAGTCTTATCATAAGTAACCAAAAGAGAGAAAGTCAACATGACTTTAAGTTACATCAGTTCCAAAATAGAAATCCCCAACAGAATATAAACGGAAATAAACTGAGTCTTAAACATAATATCAAAATCCAAAGCTAAGATGATCTAAGGTAAGTCCACTCTTCACTCAATCCCATAAGCAAACCCCAGCTCCTAGCTTAGATACCTGCCGTGGAAGAAAAGAAATGCGGCTGAGCTTCAAAAGCTCAGTGAACAGATATAACAACAAAGTAATACGAAACAGAAACAAATACAAAATATGGTGTAATGAAATAACTGAAATATAATCAAAGTAATAGAAATAAAGGTAAAGGTAAAGGATAGTCATCTACCACGAGCCCAGAAACAGATATCATATAATAACCATAATCGCACATATGTAGGGGAGACCTACCAGATAATCATATGTAGAGGAGATCTACCATACTTGCGAAGGACGTGCAAGCACGCAACATCAATCACCAGATAACAGATAACAGAAACAGATCTAGGATGCATCCATACGCCCCTACCCATTCACATGCAGACCAATCAAAGGGACGTGGCAGAACATGACTCTACTGCCCTAGAGTCATGTCAGAGGTGCATCTCTGACACGGACATGGAACCCCCATGCCTAGTGAAATAAATTTGGCTCGGGTGTCAAACTAGAATATCATAAAATGATACAGATCTTAGGTCATAATAATTAGATCAGAAATACATATAAGAGGTTCGTATCATAAAGTCCAAATCAGAAAGTCCAAATCAGAAGGTCAAATCAAAAGATTTAGATAAACAAAGGTTCATACAGAAAAGGTTCAGAAACAAAAAGGGTTTCATATCAATGGCATAGGGAACTTTAAACAGAATGAGAGATAGCAAAAGGAAAGAGATCATGAGAAACCTTTACTGAAAAGGTCAGAATATCTGTACCTTATTCAAAGCAAACGAACAATAAAGCAAACACAGAATCAAAAATCACTCCTGCCTTGCAGAACCTAAGGAATAATAAACCTAATGTTACGAACAGTTCATTTAGCTCAAATTACTGATTTTAAGTTATCTTTCCTGAATTAGTACTTAAATACTTTAAGGTTATTATTGACGATTAAATAATATTTAAGGTATAAATAACCAATATGATAGTTTAGGTTTTAAAGTGTCAATATTATAAGCTTAGGGTCTAAACTGTAAATTATCAAAATTAAATATTAAAAGTCAAATAAAATTATTTTAAACTTTATTTTAACAATTTAATATTAAGGTAACAATTTTGGACCCCGTCATTATAATTTTATTTAATATATTAATGTACCAACGATATTAATATTTATGCAGTGACGACCCAAAATTTTATAACCCGACTTCGTTATTCTTAAGCAAATACACCACTTTATATTTTTATGAACCAAACGCAATCCTTTTGTTGTTCTTTTAACCAAGCGCATCCTTTTTTTTTATTATTTCATGTAACAGATAATAGAACATGGTTTTTATCTTTCTTTTATTTCATTCGATCAACTACACCATCTTCAGAACATTCTTTATATTTTATCTTTTTCCTTCTTTTCTTGTCGAATTAAACCAAAACAAATATACCCTTTATTTTTTGTTTTCTTATTCTTGTTGTTGTGACCAAACAAACCCAACACATGCATCTATATTTATTTATTGTTCACACTATACAAAATCAAAAACAAGTCCTTTATTAATTTCTACACAGTTCGACATGCACCAAGATAAACCATAACCAAGTTCAACTATATTTGATACCTATGTACATATATAATGTTCGACATACATAACCCTCTATTCCTAGTTTACATGGCTCGACTACTATACAATTTATATGTGTTTTAACTAATAAACATCATACATATTCATATACTTAGTATTCAATTCTTATATATATACTTAGTATTCAATTCATATATGTAAAGTTAAAGTTTCATGCATACGTTTAACAAAATCTAAAGAACAAAAAGAATGTAAAGAAGATACCAAGCTTGTGTATGATTCGAATGAAGTAAAACAACCACACTAAGAACCTTTTGCAGCTTTGAATCTTATGGAGAGGAAGGAAAAGGATCGAATTTTTGAGACTTAGGGTTTCCTGGTTGTGATTCGTACGTATGGAAAAGAAACAACAAGCCGAACCTTTTATTGAAGTTATATGGGTCGAATATGGGCTAAGGAATCATGTAGGCTAAAGTTATTTGGGCTCACTTCATATTCATTGTTTGTAAATTGCAAGGAAAACAGCCCAAGATATTTATTCGTATCAAAATAAAATAGTTTTCGTATTTTATTTTAGTTTCTAAATGTTTTTGATCATATATAATTAATTGTAAACTTGTTAGGGCTTATTTGGTATAAATATTTATTTATGATTTTAAGTCATAAGGGTATTTTGGTCTTTTTACGCGTTTTAAAATCTTATGTATTACAATCATCGCTTACAATTTTTCCGGTACAAAGCTAAATACTGGGTTCTTTTACAAAGGTACAAGCACTCCTAACGTCGCCTATTCAATATTTCCAACACTAAGCTAGATGTCGAGTTCTTTTCCAAGGGTACAACCACTCCCGCTATGTTTTGTGGCCCAACATAAAAACCTTGTGTTTTATGGCACAAACACATAAACCATCTAATCTATATTGTGATGATACAATGATGATCCATGACATAAAAGTCTAATGGACATGAATGACTAATCTAAATGAACTTCTCCAATAAGAAGTCTTCAATCATTGAGGATGTCAAGTGCCCTTGAATCTTCATATGTTGGTATGCTTTAATGAATGATGAATTCAAGATCTTCTAACCTTCTTGGTGGATCAGGAAGTATGCTATGCTTGTGACTCATGATCTTTGAGCTTACTTCAAAGGATCATTACGAGTGTATGCTTACAACATAATGAGATTTAGGTGCTGTTTGAATTCGACTTAATTGACTTAATATGAAAAAAGCAGAATTTATTAAGTTATATGAAAACTGTTTGTTTTAATTTAATAGAGAAAGATGACTGAAAATATTAAGTTATAAAACTGAGGGTGTCTGCATTAAGTCATCTCTTAATTAAACATGACTTAACATAAAATTTCAACAAACAAGCCCTTATATGATTATTATGGAAAGGGTGATTAATATGTGTTTCTACATGGTTTACTATTGATCTAAATATATGCAAAGGGTAGAGATCATATGTGTTGTTTTTCATCAAGAAATGAGAAAACCATGGGCTACTATTTATAGGCAAACAAGTAAAGAGGTTTTCCAAAACCATGTTCCAAAACTACAAAGATATAAACCATGGGCTACTATTTATATGCAAGAGTCAACATTGACAAGACATATGCATGATGTTAATACAAATAATGTCAAAAACATTATTCGCATTATTCGATCTTCTTGTGTTTTGATAATCACAAAATATAAAGACATGTTACATAAAGTTACGGTTAATAAGTTTTCAACCGAGGAAACTCGTTACTTCCACGTAGCTTCTACAACGTCATTTCAGGTATGAACAAACTTTATACCGTCATTAGATTGGTGATCAAAGAAGTTTTTATTTTCTTATAAACTTACATTTTTAAGTTTGACAGAACATTTTCACAAAAGTATTTTTGTGTTTTTAAAGAAATATTTTATTAAGAAAATATATTTAAATTCAAATGTGTAACAGCTATTTTTTCCCCCCAAAATAGTTAAAACTACACCAAATAAGTTTTCACCACGTCAGGACAAAAAGGGAGCGTTTTTGTCTGGCGGTCCCTTAGTGATAAAGGACCGTCACCTATTTACGGGACCGCCAGGCCAGTCCTGTCGCCTATAAATACTGAACTGTTACACTTCAGAAAACAAGGATTTTCACACACAAAAACTTTCTGTTTTTATTTTCCCCTTGAGTCTTTGATCACTATAACATGTTAGTATATGTTTATAAGTGATTTCCTCTTCCGTCTAGTGCAAGAGAAGAACTCTCGACATCAATGAAGTCTCGAGATGTTATAGGTGTCCACACACAAACGTAACAAGTGTTACGATGATAGGTTCTGTAAATATTGTCATTCTTATCCGACTTGTGTGTGAGTCAAGGAGGGGATATTTGTGTGAACTTGGATGGTGATGTAGATCCAAGAAGTGTTGTAACTAGATTAGTTCATGTATTGGTGTGAGGAGATTGATGTCCTAGTGTGTAGGATAGGATCTTGTCGAAATATTATGTAAAGACTTGGATCAGGTGATGATCCAAGTGAGTCATGTGTGAAGTCTTGGTTCGGGTGAAGAACCAAGTATTTCTAGTGTGTGAAGACTTGGTTCGGGTGAAGAACCAAGTGTGTCTAAGTGTGAAGGCTTGGTTCGGGTGAAGAACCAAGTGTGTCAAATATGTGAAGACTTGGATCAGGTGAAGATTCAATATGGACAAGAGTGCTTGTTCGTGTGGCCATTTGGGTCTTGGTGTAGATTGGTTCTAGCTACGATTAGAACTCGACATTATGCTTAGTGTCGTTAAGCCTTGTGTAAGCATGTTTACATATTGCTCCGCTTGAAGGAGTGTCTTGATATAGTGATTGATAACTCTCGAGTGTGGTACTCGGGGAGTGGAGTAGGACAAAGAGTGAGCTTCGTACCGAACCACTATAAATCACCGCGTCTCTTTGGTTGTGTTCTTTCCTTACTCTTTACTTTACTTGTTTGATTATGCATGTTATTAGTCAAATAGATATCACATGACAAGTAGAATTCAATAAGTTTGCAAAAGAATATAAACCGGACCTAAAAACGGCAAAACGTTTTAACAACTAAAATGAAATAGTGAAATTATTCAACCCCCCTTTCTAGTTTCTACAATTGGTATCAGAGCCAGGTTATCAAGATCTTTAGAGTATATTGTACTTTAAAACTTGAATCGATCTATGGAGTCTGAAAGATACTTAGAAGGGATCTATTTGAATTAGTCACCATTTTTCGAAAATGAAAACTTTGTCATTTGGAAAAATGAATTTGAAAGTTATGTGAATAAATTAGTCATAATCTTTGGCATGTCATCTATTTTGATATTTTTAATCAATGAGAATAGATTTTGAAAATTAAGATTTCATAAGAAACTTTTGCTAGACATTGAAGTTCAAATATTGGCTTATAAAACTTTGCTAAAAATTGGTTTGGTTAAAACCATTTTATGAAATGTGATAAATGATATATGGCAAAAGATTTTAACCTTACATCAAAGAAATGTTCAAGCCAAAGATGATGAAAATATATTATTAGTAAGTCACATAGTTTTAGTAGAATCGTGTACTACTAGTTTGAATGTTTTTGTTGTAGGTAATGTTGCCGACAAGAATCACATTAACAACTAAGTTAGTTTACTAATCAACAAGTCTTGAAGTGATGAAAATAAAGAATACTAAGTACATGTTTAAATAGCCTAAGGTCGTGATGGTTAGAGATCAAGACAATGCGTGACTAGATTGTGTAACTATACTTAAGGACAATTCGACAAGTGAGTTTCACCATGTCTTCTATCACATACATGACACATGTTATGATATGTGTCATTAAGGATAGCTAGAGGCCAAGGTAAGTTTTCTTACACTCTTGCTTACATAGTCGTTTAATGAATGCTTGCTATATGCTTACATGACTATGTGATTTATCGTTACTTGCTTGCATGCTAGATAATGTCTATATGTTCTTGTGTACTATATGATTTTTGTTCATTAGACGCTTTGTCTAAATGCTTATCCATCTTTGGATTCAAGCAAATTATTTGTAAAAATAATGGTCTTACCACAACCATTATTTATGACATATTTCTCATCAATCAATAACTATAGACGATGCACACTTACTTCAATCTTTGTTTGCTCTATATTTCTCATCTATGACTTTTCTTGTAATTTACATGATTGACTTCTAGCCTCTCCGATGTAACTCTCATCCTTGAATCCCATTGAACGTTTTGCTTCCTTCCTATTCTTCTGTCTCGATTCAAAATCCACTCCTCATTTAAGCGTATCGAGTCTTTTCCTTTTCTTCTATCTCAATTCCACTCCATACCCATTCTTTAGCCTACTCGTGCGTATTAAGTCTTTTCCGTATCTTAAAATACACTAGGTTACATCTTAAAACAATTAGGAACCAAAGACTTGTCACAATAACTGAAACAACAAAAATCGTCAAAACTTCAAAACCTTCTGATGGCAGTCCCTGATCGACACACGGTCCCAAATCAATAAGGGACCATCCGAGTCTATGGTCGTATACACGGTCCTTATTTGTTCTCAGCCAAGCAAACCATTTCTTATACTCTTATCACTAAAGGAAACGAAAAACATCACAAAAATTACCATAAAAGCTCAAAATTTCAAAACCAAGTTTACTAATTACTTCTACACACTAATTGTAAGTTACTCTCATCTAATCTTTATTCATTTCTTATTTAGAGATTGTGGAATTAGATTCGGGATTATCTATTTAAGATTACTTAATAAACATATGATTTCAACAATGATTTACTTAAAGGTATTTAAACTAGTAAATGAGGTATTATTTCAAAAGTTTTACTAGGAGCATGATTAATTTTGTACAAGAAAAATGATTTTGAAACAACCTACTATTCCTACATTGTTAATACACATTTTACCAATGTACTCTAAAGTTATTTCAAAACAATTGAAATCTAGGTTTGAAACATGTCAAAAACAAAGTCAACCTTAAATTCTAGCTAATTATATAATTACTGTTGATAGGTGAAACATGCCTAAACTCACCGGCCTCGACCACCAAAACACAAGAGAATACATTCCTCAACTCTTAAATTATTATCCACAACCCATCAAAGAAGCTTTTCAAAACGTTGAAATTAGATATTTTCATGAGGGACGTCGAGTCTTTGCTGACTATACTGACATGAACTATTTAAACTCAATGTTCCAACTTGTCGACCTTGATTGTATCTATAGAGTAAATGAGCAAATCGTTGCACAATTTTTTCTGGAGTTCTATAGTCTCCTAAACCTAACCACTGATTGTGATGGTGAAATTTATATTAACTTCACCATTTGAAATCAACATTTTTCATACCCTATTCCCACTTTTAGTCAAGTCCTTGGCGTTCCTATTGAGGGGCAATGCACATTCACTCATGAATGGAGCCTTGATAATCTTGCTATGAGCTCTCCCTTGTATGGAAAATACGCCACAATACCACCATCTCTAGAAAAGATAAGAACCATTGTTCAAAACAATAGACAACAACCTGAGTATCGAGTACACCATGGGGCTATTGTTCCAGTCAAAGAAAATCAAATCCTGACTAAGGAAATTGTTGATCACATGAAACCCATGGTTGAAATTATTCGCGAGAATGTTTTCTGTCTTGGAGGAAACCATGATCACGTCCCTGCTTGTCTAAGTCAAATCCTTTACTGTGTGGCCCTTACCGAACCATATAACCTTGCATATTATATGGCCAAAAGAATGGAATTTGCTCGTAGCAAACTCAATTTGATCTTGCCATACGGTATGCTCCTAACTCGTTTGTTCTGACATGTCATGCATAACTATCCTAGTCTCAACAATGTTGAATATCCTTTGGTAGATCCCATCATGTTTCCTTTAACCCAAAATCTAGAACGAAGAACTAGGTCGGATTACGGGTCAAGAAGGTCGGTAGGACCAGAACTTAGGACTAGGTCAAGAAAGTCAGTGGGTTCATGTTCCTTTGCTCATGGTACATCATTCAATCCCAACAATAATGATGATGTGGTTCACGATGAAGGAACCTTGTTAGGAATCATCCTAACACGAGAATGTGACAACATTACGAGATTACAATAGTTATCTTTGTTAGGCACAAACACATGGACTAAACCGTCATTTATGTAAAGTCATGTGTTGTAAGGCCTATATAAACCCCTTCATACTTCCATGGAGGGGTGATGCTTTCTGTTCAGTCTTTTCATTTTCCATATTAATAAGACACACCAAGTTATCCCTTCTCTCTCTAGTTTCTCTCTCTAAATATGGCTACTCTTTACTTTCATAATCCACGACCTTCCGATTCACATAATTAAACTAAAAACACGATCCTAACAATTGGTATAATGAGCACAGATTATTATTGGTTGATTTTTTGTAGTCGAATTTTATCAAAAACCCTCACTTTTTAACTGTTATTAATAAGCCTTAACTGTTGTTTTATTATGTTTATTATTTTGAACAGTTTTAAAGTGGTCTGGTGTGATTTATTGTCCAAAACACGTTTTTTGTCTTGGTATTGTGGTCCAACTTTTCAGATCTCGTACTATTTGTGATCAAAACAGTCATTATGGTCTCGTTTTCTGGGTATTTTCTGGGTTTTTCTGGGTTTGCTTGAAGATCATCGAGTAAGCATGAAGATCATCAAGTAAGAATGAAGATTATCGAGTAAGGTGTTCTTTTGTGGCGAGTAAGCTAACACTCCTTATCGTTTATCGGGTAAGGAATTCTACTCTATCGACTAAGGGAAACTATACTTCTTCAAAATTTCTTTATCGAGTAAGCATTTTCAAACTTCTTTAAAGCTTTTCGATCTGAGTTGACTCAGTCCGGGTTTGATAACGTTTGACCTCAGACCATGTATCAGTCGTCCTTGATCCAAATAAGTGAACAAAAACAAAAGAAAGAAAAGGAAGGAGATGCAGAATATGAAACAACAACAACTCATATCATAGCCCAATTCAAACGACATCAAATAATCCAAGACTGTCATTAACCCTCGACAAATACAATCAACCAACAACAAATCCAACATCATCTATCCTAAAATCCCTCGTCAAACTATTCTTTTTCCCATCTCTACAAATCACTCAAGACTCAAACTGTAAAAGTTAAAACAATTAAAGATCTCAGTTCATATCTCTTTGTGATTAAAGATTCGTCCATAGACAAATGCCACAAGAGACCACATCGTCGATCTATATTGAAGCTCTTAGCTTCAAGTTAATATTCGAACATCAAAAGAAAGGATTATAACAAGTTTGTCACATCGTTCTTTTTATTCGGTTACAACAGAACAAAAACAAACAACCTACCGTGACCCTTCAATAGATCTTGACGCCCTTAATGATGCCTCTTGATTCGGTTTTGTGCAGCAACAGTAGACATAGGTCTAGTTGGGGTTGATGTTTAATTGATTGTGTTCGATTTATGATGTAGATGATGATGAGCTTTAATTTGGTGATGATTATTGAGATGATTAGTTGGGAGCGTTTAGGTGAGAAGGAAGAGATGGTAGGCGGATGAGTTAACTGTGTGTAAGAGTTATTAGGTTTGAAGTATGAGAAAAATTAGGGTAATTTGGGTTATAACGTGAGCTTATTGGATCGGGTCCCCCTATTTTTTCTTGAACCGAGTATTGTTATGGATCTACACAAATTGGATTGTTTTTTTAATGGTATGTAAATCGGGCTTTTGAATTTGGGCCAAAAAATTGATGGATTATCTCATTGTGAGTGTTTGTTTTAATTGGGTGTATGATGAACTAAAATTTTGTTATAATCATTATGGGTTGAAACTTATTAAATGGTATATTGGATTCACAAAGTTTTCACGGGGATACATTTTTGACAAGATCGGGAAACCATTATCAAGATTTGCTTAAACCTTCAAAAGGCTAGATTTGGGCGTTTAACCGCAAGATGTGACTACGGCGTAAATCCATTATGATTTATTTGAGGTTGAAGTGGAATTTCACGGGTGCATGTACTTAGTATCTGAAGATATCGGGGTTGAGCTTTTAACCTTTACAATGACGAAGACTTGGATATCTAGTTATTTTGTGATTCTTTCTCTCTGTTACCACAAATAACTATCACTTTAAGGAGTTACGTTGTAGTGCTCAGTGTCACACGCTGTTGTGGATAATCAAGAGGTGATGTACATCTTATACATGATGGTTGGTTGGTTGAAGAGTATAGAGTACTTAGGGATTCGATGGTGGACGATTTCTCTACGCCGCTCTTAGTCATACATTAGTGCAAGTTTAAGTCACAAGTTCGGGTTATTTTACTTCTGTCTCAAGTTTGTCATATTGGATTTTCTCCATCAGTAGTCACTACAAAAAGCCGATAGAATGATAATGGGGTTGGTAAAGAGTTAGCTAAGAGAAGAGTTTCAAAGAGTAGAAATGTTATCAGCAGTTGATTCTCATGGGCTATTTATGGTACTTCACACCTGTTTGGTTAATTGGACATATGGGGTTACGCTGCCTCCGATTTTCCATCGTTAACATAGTGTGTATGCTTCTGATTCCAAAGAAGGCATCGTGGGGGAAGATAGAGTGGATGTTCTTGTGCTTTCTTTGACTTTTCTTGATTTCTTTGCAAAAACACTCACTTTCCACGAGGATCTGCAATCAGGGGGAAAAATGTGCACATCAGGGACGCATAATAGACTCACGAGACCGAGCTTACAATTTTATGACTACCGGAATGACCTCCGCAGAGATGATCAGTGGTTCAGTTTTGTGATTTTGGTGTAAACGTTTTGACTCTCGCGGGTTGTGGAGTGTAAAGTAGCCTACATACGTGAGAATATCTTGCTAATTTCTTGCATGTTACCCCCGAACGGAGCTTCCGCGTTGAGTATAACCGTGATTAAGTAACTACTCATATTTCTTTGGTATGGTTTACTGTGTCATCTACAAATTCCGCTGCGTACTCAAAACTTCAAAAGTTAGAAGACATGTTAACTACATCAAAGTTTCGAATCTGCTGAAGACGGTTGTCAGTTTGGGGGGGAGCTGATTCAGAAACTTCACCAAAAAGAAGCGTACGAAGAAGCCGCTAAAGACATGCAGCATGAATTGGGGGGAAGTTAATCCAGTTCATGCATATTACATCATTTGCCTACAAGTGAAGAAAAGTTCTCAAGCCAAGGTACAAGATGAAGACAAAGAGCGTCAACTGTAGTCATCCTCAGCATTTGAAGAGCCTATGAAGACCTTTCTTTATTTGCATTTGTACTTGTAGGAAATGTTGCAAGTAATCCCGTATGTTGCCACATTGGGGGAAGATTTTTAGGAATCATTCTAACACGAGAATGTGACAATATTACGAGATTACAATAGTTATCTTTGTTAGGCACAAACACATGGACTAAAACCGTCATTTATGTAAAGTCATGTGTTGTAAGGCCTATATAAACCCCTCCATACTTCCATGGAGGGGTGATGCTTTGTGTTCAGTCTTTTCATTTTCTATATTAATAAAACACACCAAGTTATCCCTTCTCTCTCTCTAAATATGGCTACTCTTTACTTTCATAATCCCCAACCTCCCGATTCACATAATCAAACTAAAAACACGATCCTAACAAACCTCTCGAGTTAGTACCCCATCTCCTGTCACCTATGTCAATTCCCTACCATCGGGTACCCCCAAGTCTTTCGGGATCTTCCTCCTGAAGATCGAAACCCTGACAATTTTTTAGCTCGTCTTAGCCAAATCATGAACATGGAACACCAAAACAGGGACTAGAGTCGAGGTGCATGGAAGTCAATTGGAAAAAGTATTCGCAAATTGTTGGGAAAGAAAGAGTGAATGGGTATCATCCGTCATTGTATCGTTTATGTGTGGTATATGTTTTATTTTACTTGATACTATGTTTCAATGATCATTTCATGTTTGTATCAACTAACTCGAATACATTTATATTTGATGGATTGTATGGTTATCTATTGTAAGATTATAATTCCTATGACTATTAGATTAATGTTTTTGAATGCATGCATGCTATACTAGTGATTAAAACGAGTTTGTAAGCCTTTATGCTGCTATGAATCATACCTGAACAGCATGGAAGTACAGGTTTGCTGAATGAAAAACTGGGTAGAAACCTGAGACTCTACTGCCGGCGGTCCCTTATCTAATTGACGGTCCCTTAGCAATAACAGACCGTCCAGCCTTTAAGGGACCGTCAGTCCTGCATCACGGGTTCCAACACTGTTTCTTATTTCTTGCAAACCTGCTACCCTATTTGACTGATTTCCACCACCATTTCCCATATTGGCAAAACATTTGTATGTGTTTATAATCTCCTAATGCATGCTTTACCCATTTCATAATCTCTCTTGATTATTTAAAGATCCATGTTTCATAACTATTCTCATCATCTAAATCATTCCTTTCAATGGGATCTCCTTCAACCTCCCTATCACTATCAAACAAAAGGCCTAAAATTACCCTTACACCACCACAAACCAACCTCATTGATTTCACACATAATGACCCATCCTCTCAAACACCAAATGCACCACTCAAAACTCCTTCCATCAAAGGTACCTCATCCTCCTCATCAAGACCAAATTCATCACCATTCACATCATTTATCAAAAACTCATCACTCTTGATCACTCACTCTAGTTCGGGTGCTTGTACACCATTTTTGAGTAACTCATCCTCCTCCAACAACACATCAAACACCTCAAGTCCACAAATCGCATCATCATCCCAATTACCAAATCTCCATGAAGATATTTCACCTTATCTTAGAGATATGTCTCCTCCTCCAAGAACCTCACATCCACCTCCACCTAATGTATCCTTAACTCTTTCACCAATGAGTCCTTTGGACAACAGTACATTTACTCCTCCAAAATCACCAAACATAGAAAATTATCCCCATTACAACTTTGTGAACAACCACACCGTCGGTTGTGCATGTTGTTATCATAACTTCCATCTCATTTCATCTCTTAGAGATGAACTTCACTACATGTTTGGATATCTTGAGTACCTCCTCTCTCAACAAAACACTCAACCAACTCCTCTTGCTTCCATGCCTCCACCGGCAACGCCTTCAGTTCCACCTTCATCCTCACCATCATCCTCAACTAGATGTCCTTCAAATGTCTAGTTCAAGAATAATTAAGTGGATGTTATGTTTTGGACAAAGCATGAAATGGGAGATGATTAGTTGTACTAGTTAATGATTAGTATTGTTGTTTAGTGTTGTTATGATGTACTCTCTATGGTTGATTGAGTAGGAATGATATTGTGTACTTCCCATTCACTAATATGAATGAATGCTTATGTTTTAAGTTTAGATAATATGTTGTGATATTAGTCATAGTTGAACATGAAAATGGACTAAAATTACTCAAGCTTAAAAAAAATGAGAAGTTATTTGAATCACAACACATCTGCCAACCAGTAAACCTACTGGTGGCGGTCCTTTAAA
>LBNU01010696.1:86043-101152 GCA_014162995.1 Artemisia annua
TTATGTTTAAATCAAACGCTTGTTTTAAAATGACTCACTTAGAGGTCATTCTTTATTTCCTTGTACTTTGTATTCCATGAACGTCACTCCCTCGGAATTCCATTCCGCTGCGACCCGATTTTGGGGGTGTGACACAAAGCAATTGCTAAAGGTGAATGTGCAGGCTCAACATGCTTATTTTTGTTATAGGAAATAAGGGAGTATTATCTCTAACATTATTGATCAATAAGAAGAATATCCATTCTCTCAATTCTTGTTCACAACACGTTATCAGCACGCTCTATTGATTCTTATCCTCGTGAGATGCCTAGGTGCCTAGCAAGTTGTACTAATTAAAGCGTTTGGGGACAACTAACAAAGAGGAAACTATCTCATTTGTGCAATCACGAGCAGGTAAGTCTCCCAATCAAATTATATGTTAATCATGTATGTTACTTGTTAATGCTATTACAATAATGATGTTCATTAAATGGATAAAGTATTAAAGACAAGCGTTAAAGTGATAGCCATGATTATAGATTCTCATTGCTTTAAGAATAAAAGATTGCACATGTTTAAGCATTTGTATATAAGAACCTGTGAAATTTTCTAACTGTTTGCTTAACTAAAATTGTTTATGTAGAAATTTATACATCGCTGATTGCGTTACGTTTTTGGGTCATGAACGTTATAGTATTATAGCATCATGATACTTGTTTTGGCCCTAGGTCCTTTAGAAAATTTATTATGCCGATCGGTAAGTTTTTTTTTTAGAGTGCTCAATGTGTGAATTATGATTGTACATATGGTTTTATATATGCATGGTTCGTTGTTGTTTTTCTATGTTTACTTTTATTTGATAACCTTGTTACCCACAAAGCAAGAAAAAAATATATATATATGAAAGCAATTAGATGACTCTCAGTTTGGATGCACAGTTTCTTTATATTCAAGTTTTATATTCAAGTTTTATGATGAATTTATTATACTATGTGCCGATTAAGTTTAGAAAATCTTTTATTTAACTTCTATTGACATCTCAGTGACATTAATGTTTGTCACATATAAGAAAATCCATATAGAACGGTTATAAACGACATAATTACATGTGTCTTAGTTTTCGAATAATATACTAGTAATTTGGTCGTGTAGTATTATGACAACCATATAGTATTATTCAATCTAGTTTATCATTTAAACAAAAGTAAACTTACGACAATCACATGGCGTATAATTAAACAATGATATACCATATGAAAAGTTAATAAAAACATGCTCTATGTATTAGGCATGTGAATTTAATAGATTGTGTTTATAGAATTATGGGTATCGAGTAACGTTAGATTCAGTTTACCATGATTTTTTTTAAAGGTTTTTATGCATTTAATCACTTGGAACAGTTAGTTCCTAAATTGCATTGAATGCATTGCCCATATATACATGTTTCCTCGATGGAGATGCACACCCTGTATGGACCTATGATTTCCGTGGTACTGGTTGTAGAATATATGTATACATTTGATACCTAACTTGACTATATATGATTATACGCAGAGGAGATAAAGGTTAAGGGTTTGGATGATGGGCTGATTTTTAAGAACATTAATTATGCAATTAGCACTAGAAAACATATTTGTCATTAGTGAATATCATACTCATAAGCTATATATTGAATACATCTCTGCTATAGCTATTTTATACGAAAAACATATATTACAGCATTCCAAACGAGTAAGATGTATTGAAACTCTAAATCTCGCAATCATTAATGATTTCTGCAAAATAAATGATGTCATAATATATATGTCGCTTTGGTGTTTAAGATTGATTTGCATACTTGTGATACAATTGAGCTATTAACTATAAGATTATAGAAAAGTAGAGGTGTTACAGAAAATATATGTTATCATTGTGAACATGAGCATTATCTTGTCAGATTATGAACATAGAAGAAAATATAAGCCGAAATTATTGTGAAGTTTGCAACATTGTTGTTACGATTGCAAAAGAATAATTGAGCTATTAAGTATAAGAAAATTATATTTAAGTTGATTCAAATTGTGCCATAAAGTATATCCTTATTTATCAGTGATTTTGTTTGCTTATAAGACATTTGATTAATTGGGTAATGGCATGCACATGTTTTGCAAATTATGCAACTTCATTAATAAATGTGTATGTTTTATTATACGATAATGCTATAGGTTAATGTGCAATTATTCTCTTAAACTCTCTTATAGTTAACGAGAACAATAAGTGTTTTATTGTGACTATAAAGAAGTAATCAAAATAACATAACCTCATGTTATGTTAACGAAAAAGAAATATAATTAGAACCTCAAGTTCTATCTTGATTAAATTTGTAGAATCAATAGCATAACCTCATGTTATGTTAGAAAAGAAAATAAAACCTCAAGTTTTATTATGATTCCCTCAAGAGAATCAAAGAACATAATTTCATGTTATTTATATTGAACTATATGAAAGCCATAAAAGAGCTTATATGATTTTGATTGGAGAAATGTGATGTTGTATTAAAATCTCCATATTATTTGAGGTTTACATAGAAAGTGCAATCTAAGCACATGTGGTCATAAACTAGAGTTTATGAGCCAGGATTATTTTATTGAGTGGCATGACCGGTTGGACCATCCCGGGTCAATGATGATGCAAATGTATAGAAGAACCATAAGTTTCTTCAAAGATAGATTTGATTGTTCTCAATGGAATGGAAGTTAATTGTTCATATATCACCACCATATTAATGTAAGGATTTAACCTTATAAGGTTTTGGAAAGAATATAAAGGGGATGTATGTAGGCCTATACATCTGCCATGTGGATCATTTTGAGTTTTAAAGTCGATGCATCGTCAAAATGAACATCAAGGACGCAACTTAAAGTTAGCGTTATTAATGACTCGGCTTATAAATGCGAGCATGATTTTCCATATAGTATCTTCCAAGATGGTGGTAAATACTTCCAAGAATTGGGTGATTATTGGAATAAGTGTTGAACATAAAAGTAGCCCATGTTCATACGCGAATTGCTTTTGTTGAAATGTTTATAAAACGTCTTCAGTTGATTGCAAAGCCAATAATACTATGAGAACAAAACTTTTAGTTTATGGGGCATGTTATGACATATGAATTCGCATCTTGCCAGCAATCTGTAATGAATCCTCCCCGTTAAAATGGTTTTGGTCACAAATCATATTTCCCATGTGAGATTTTGTAATTGTGTGATATATAGTAAATCCACCACAACACACAAAATGAGATGTTTAAATTGATAATTCACTCAAGGGGAGAGAATGAGCAGCGAGAAACTTGGAATGAATTAAGATACAATGTTGATCCTCACACTAATGAATGTGAACTTAAAGTTCAAGGGACAAATAATATTCCAGATCTAGTAAATGCCAGACATGTTTAGTGACCTAAAGAAGTAACTAGATCATATATACGCTGCTAGTGCTCCAATTAGAATATATGTCCCACCAGTAAAACCAATGATTGGTAGTAAGTCTATGGCACGTCTACAACGTGATAGACTAATCGATTCCAAATAAAAGTCCTCGATTGAAGTGATAAAATGGAGCAAGAAAATTAAGATGGTCAAATCGAGGTAATAAGACCCCATGATAGTCAAGAGACACTAGACATGAAGGTTACTGAAAAACCCCGGGTACATGAAAAACTATGAGATCTCAATAAATGATATATAATGTCCAGTAAAGTGAGGAATCGAAAAGTAATGAATCGACGTCGATAGTACTATTGTATATGATAATGGGCATGGTAATGATTATGAAAATAAATAAGATAGCGCTAGAATCATGGTGAGGATCATGAAAACATACATGCAGGAAGTGCATATGTATAAATGAATGGCTAAAAGATGTAAAGACGCAAAGAACTAATGAAAGATTGAAGTCTCTTGTGATGAGACATGGTTATTGGGACTTGAAGTCCGTACATATGAATATGTAAACTTATTGGATATGCATCAGTCTTTATGAGAAAATTAAATCAAATTATTCATAAGGTACAAGTGATGGCACACGTATATTTTCTCAAAGACTTGTAAATGATAATGCACATACATTGTATGTTCACATGTGGTTGATCCAATAATTTATTTATTAAGTCTGCCAATATAATAAGTAATTGATATGCGTCTAAATGATAAATGAATAGAGCTCGTACGAGATTTTATTATAGGATATAAAATGCATGAAGCATGCTAGTGATTTTTAATGCTTAAAGCATATAAGAGAAGTTCTCGAGGACACTACTTGATTGTGTTGAAATAATCATGTGTTTGGCATACATGTTATAATCGTCTTAGTGTATAGTAAATGTGCCAAACAAAGAATTTTGCTTTCCTATGAAACTTTATGAAGAGATCTAGATGTGACTATGTTTTAAGTTTCATACAATTTGATTTTATGATTGTAAAGGCGATTGAATGCATAGAAGTTGAATTTGAAACAAAAAGACGGAGCTTGTCTTAGCTTATGAATTGAACATCTTAAAGTTGTAATCATTATGCATCATGAAAGCTAAAGAAAGATGCTACATATCTTTATACGAATAAATGACGCTCATGTTTATGAGGTCGCATGATGAAGTAAGACCCCTTGATTTATAAAGACGATGATCACAATATCGATGTAAAGTGTCATACTAAAATGTGTATGAAACATTAATGATTCTCGCTAATGGTCATACATGATATAATATATCCATTGAATTAATTGTGTTTGCAATGAATAACTTGTGAAGTATGATGATGTACTTGAATGAGGCAACATCCCCGAGCGTATAAGGAGTTATGTACTCTTTTTCCTTCACTAGAATTTTGTCCCATTGGGTTTTATCTAGTAAGGTTTTAACGAGGCATAATCCTCAAATAGAGTAAAACGAATATTTTGGTATCTTCAAGGTACAAAGGATATGGGTTTATATTTTACTAACCCATCAAAACAAGTTTAGTTGGTTTTACAGATGCAGGATTTATGTATGGTCCTTACGGTCTTAAAGTGGATACATACTCGCGAGTGACGGTAGTCAAATTTCATGGCGTTCGGCAAAGCAAAAAACTGTGGATAGTTCATACAACCATTTAGAAATTCAGAGAACGAGGCACCAACTGTTTTGCATGAAGATAATGTAACATGCATTGCTTAATTCTAGGAAGGTTACATCAAAGGCGTCAAGACAAAACATATTTTGCCAAAGTTTTTTCTTTTCAATCATTACTTACAAAAGAATGGTGATATTATTGTTCAACAAGTTCATTCAAGTGACAATTTGGCGGATCTATTTACCAAGGCGCTTTTACTTCAACATTTAGGACATTGAACCACAACATTGGAATGCACCTACTTAAAGAGCTCAAGTGATGTAGTAATCAGAGGGAGATAATACGCGCTGCACTCTTTTTCCCTTAGTCATGGTTTTGTCCCACTGGGTTTTCCTGACAAGGTTTTTAATGAGGCAGCATTTCCTAAGCGTATTAACAATATGGACATCCAAGAGGGAGTGTTACGAATAATTATTAGTGGATGTCCATTAGTCCATAAGAGGCCCACGGCCCAGTTAGCTATTAGGGTTTTTACCATACTCTTTATCTTATATATACCCCATTGTATCTCTAACATTATTGATCAATAAGAAGAATATCCATTCTCTCAATTCTTGTTCACAACAAGTATCTATTACTAAGCGATTAAATATTCCTAATATACGCAAAAACTAAAGAATCACAGTACATCATATCTTTTAAATTTCTTATGTTATGTACCAAAAGAAGTGACGAAGAACTGAAGCCTGAAGTCTCAAAGTACAAGTCTACGCATTGCCTTGCTACAACAGCCCTTTCAGCCTTTAAGTGTGCTTCAGCGGCAGCTCTTTCACGAGCTTCTCTGTTAGCCCTTTCTACAGCTTGTCTACATCNGTTATAGGAAATAAGGGAGTATCTATTACTAAGCGATTAAATATTCCTAATATACACAAAAACTAAAGAATCACAGTACATCATATCTTTTAAATTTCTTATGTTATGTACCAAAAGAAGTGACGAAGAACTGAAGCCTGAAGTCTCAAAGTACAAGTCTACGCATTGCCTTGCTACAACAGCCCTTTCAGCCTTTAAGTGTGCTTCAGCGGCAGCTCTTTCACGAGCTTCTCTGTTAGCCCTTTCTACAGCTTGTCTACATCAGGTGCAGTCACCTTTTTTTTTTTTTTTTTTTTTCCCTTTTAGTATAGCAAAAGAAGGCGGGTAAAAAATGGCTGAAAAAGTGGCCAATGAATAAATTAACGGTTAATGAATTTTTAATATCGTTGGAAAAAGTAACTTAATGAAAGTAAAAATATAAACATACGAAATTATTTATTTAATGCATTAAGAATGGTAAGAAATAAACATGTATCAAATAAGAGAAAAAAAGTACAAAGTTGAATGCAAGAACAGAGTATACAACCAAATAAACTTAAATACGAAATAAAGCTTCTTTGTATCCCATTCTCCCGTTCCTTGCGATTAAATATTCCTAATACACACAAAAACTAAAGAATCACAGAACATCATATCTTTTAAATTTCTTATGTTATGTACCAAAAGATCAAAAAACTAACCTGCACAACTGACGAAGAACTGAAGCCTTCACGTCTCAAGGCATAAGTCTACGCATTGCCTTGCTACAGCAGCCCTTTCAGCCTCTAAACGTGCTTCAGCGGATGTTCTTTCACGAGCTTCTCTACTATCCCTTTCTACATCTTGTCTACATCAGGTGCTGTTACTTTTTTTTTTTTTTTTTTTTTCAAAATATAAGTTTTATATTGTTATAAATAATTAAGTTCATATTTTTATAATAACTTATTCATCATTGTTTGTCTACCATAAGAGTCCAAACTTTTTTGTGAAAGATCAACTCGCCTCGACATCTTTATGTTCAACTAATTTCTTTTGACCTGGTCCATCGGCTTTCATGCCACGAGCCATATTTACCTGCAAATACACATCTAAGTAGTTAATTTGTATTGTATTATCAGAAAACGTATTTAGAGGAAAAAGAGAAACAAACACACCTCCACAATCCTCCTGCGGCTTACTCCAATAAACTGTGGGCATCCGAAAATAAGTGACATGTGTCTTTTGACTTCTTTATGTTTCCTGAAATTCACTTATCATCAGAATACACAACCAAAATCCGTAGGAATTTTGCTTCAATCTGTTTTTCTGTTTTTGTTTCTTCACCTTATTAGTATAATGTTTACGGTAACAACACTGTCTTCATCATGTGAAGCCCCAAGCAAGCATAAAAGTAAAGAAAATGCAATGAAGAACTCGTCTTTGAAAGTCGTTAGTGAATCTTTATTTCCAGGAACACATTAGCTAATTGCAAAGCTGATAAAAATGATACACCCAACAAACCTGATTAAACGGTTAAAAAAGCGGTCGCCTCACTTCTAATTCTGCTAAATTGAACTTGATAACCCGACTGTGTAATAAGTTCAAGTAAACGCACCCACAGTGTCTACCTTTGAAAGCAATATGGCAGCATATCAGATTGCACGTAATAATTATTATACTTATTATAAGGTGCTCTAACATAAAGAAATTCTCACACCATCTCTAGCTTCTTGATAAGGTGCTCTAACATGTGAATATGTGATGCACCAAGCCCAGTGTATATTTCCACCTGAGATATGTAGAATACATATTTTTAAAACTTGTTATCTACAGTAAACGTTAACACCGTATTTGGATACCCGGTTGAATCTGCCAGTTCTGTGGCAAATACAATTTTAAAACTCTCATGTATAAACGTGTTTCAATAAGCAATCTAAACGACCCTGTGGAGCAAGCAATACATAGCTTATTCACAGCTTATACACATCTTATGACAACAGGCTGTTCTGAATTTTAATATCAAGCAGGCAATTCAACAGTTTTATAGTATTCTTCCACGTGACCACATCATTAAGTGTTTGGATAGAGCTGGTTACATGCATATTTTAGAGTAAACAAACACTTGAAAATAAGTAAATTACTATCTGCTTATAATTTTTAAGCACATAAGCAAACAAACCAATCACTCCCAAACACCCACACATTTACCTTTAGAAATATGCATATAAGCAAGTTCGTTCACTGAGGGTGAAAAGTAAGTACATCAAAAGAGTACAAATATCAATCTTAATGATCTTCTTGGGTTGTCGTTCAACTTATACAACCATACTTTATATTACGAAGAACATCCGTTTGAAGTAATAGATGATTTTCTTTCCTAAACCTTTGAGGTTGTAATCATATACTAATATAATATACTATATAGATAAAATGTTAGATTACATACAGGTAGGATACGTTTTACCAAGACAGTGGTAGTATATACCCTGGTAGCCCCCCAAGTTTGATGGTGCTACTCGTGTAGGAGCATTAAACTTAGTTATGCAAATCCTGAAAACACTTAATGCAAATATTAGAAGTATATGCCGCGAGTCGCAACATATAAAACTTAATGAAGTAAAAGATAAATAGCATGAAGCTATAGCACATAGCATATAAGAGAAATTTTCGCTGTGCGAATTACACCTATCGTGAGGTTTTATAACTACATATAAAAAAGTAGAAGTAGCACATAGCTAATCTATAGTGCGCTCATGGCGATTAATTTTTCTTTTTTATTTTTTATTATAATAAAAACAAGAGCGCGGATGGATGTACCGTGACCGCGACTAATAGTTTTTTTCGCACGGACAGACACAGATAGATTTATCATAACCTCGTAGACTCTAACGTTTGAGGATAATCGCAGTTGACCACGGCTTTTGTCTGCGTGCGCTCATGGCGATCGACTTAGCATCGTGGTGCCTGTATGTAACAGTGCGCTCAGGGCGATTAATCTGCGAAGATTTCTCTTACGCATGGCCTAACGCGGGTAGATTTATCCTGACTGCGTTGTTCGCGTCTAAAATATAAAGTAGGTCCGATCGTGCGGACTTGATGCGCTCATAGCGTTAGATAAAATCGTGTTTATCAAGGTAAAAGATTTATGTAAAATCTTTTAAATTATATCTTGTCGATTTACATAGCAATAAATAATATTATATCTTGTCGATTTACATAAATATTTAGGTATCCTTTACATATTAAAAGGTTTACGTAAAGATTTAGATAAAGATCTAATTTACTAAAAGATTTAAGGATCTTACCGATGGAGACAGCTAGACTTAGTGCCACGTATGCAAAGTTTGAATAACTTAACTTTTGTTGTGGTAGAATCAGCATCGTACCCTTTTTTCATCGGTGTCGTACCCTCTTTTCTTTTTATTATTTGCTTATCAAATACAAAGTTTTAAAGTTACCGGATTTTGAACTCGACGGTTGCTTTCCGGTGATGTGAGAGCACAAAACTTATCGTAGTGGTCCCACGGATGGCGCCACTTGTTGATGCATAATCTGGCGCGGGTCGATTCAACGACTCTCCTTGGGCCGTTAGTCGTCTTCTCGAGCCCTATTAGACCTGTCAACAAAGAGAACCCGTTAGGAGTGGACCCGAGGCCGTAGCCCCGGGATCCACCTCCGACGATCAAGTTAGTCATTGATGCGATGTAGCATATATGAGTGAGGTTTAGCGTAACCTGTTATAATCTGCTGAATAAAGGGATCCCATCCATGTATTTATAATGCATGGATTAGGGTTTTAGGTGTAGAGTGGGCCGCTGTCGCCGGGCCTAGCCCATTCCTGGCCTAGTCCAGACTATGCGTCTACAGTTATAATCATATACTTATATAATATACTATATAGATAAAATGTTAGATTACATACAGGTAGGATACGTTTTACCAAGATTCCTTTTTTATACATTTTTTCATTTATTTTCGAAATTAGAGGGTAGGTACCTTTGGCATCCATTCGCGGACTTCTTTAATTCCTCGATACTGAGACAAAGCAACAATATAAATCCCCATGTGGTAGCAGCAACTTAAAACAACAGCTTCTTCAATGTGGTTCAATACGCATAGCTCCTTGATAGCTCTGGGCTAACCTGCCTCTTGAATTGCAGGTTTTTTACGCATTTCAACAGGACATGTGTGGATAGCTAGTCCAATCACGCTAATGCTACTATTTTCCTTGGTATTTTTGACACAAAGTACTGGGAGCAGCAACTGTTTGTAAGTGAGCACCTAAAACAACAACGGTAATGCAAGTATTAGTACATGCCCAGGTGGAAGATTGCAAAAACATGATCCAAAATAAGTAACTGAATCACCTAGAGTGAATCATTGTCGACAATAATATCTTCTGAATGATATTCACTTGATTTTGGCCCATTCGGCTCGTGCGATATTCTACATATAGTATATACGTAATAGACCTATATCGACAGTCATGAATAGCAACTTCCTGACCACTATAGTATACATGTTAACAAACTTAATAATTGCATATGAATCTGCAAAAATTAATAAATACAGGTCTATACATAATTATTCATTAAGTTTCATCTGTAGATGAGTGATCAAGTAACTCAATTCCATTTAACATGCAACCATTAGTTTGTCATTCTTCACCTTATTTACAGCAATTATAAGATCATTTGTAACACACATACTACTTATCTCCTTGTTTGCAGCAATTAAAAGATCATTTGTAACACACCTAGTACTTATCTTCTTGTTTGAACCAATGTTTTCCAACATCAAAGTAATTAAAAGATAATTTGTAACATCACGTGATTGTCATTCATCTGACCTTTTATTAATAAGAGAACCAGCTACATAGGCCATACCCAAAAAAATAAAAATAATACCCAACTTCAACCATTTATTGAAGAATTATTAGATTACAAAATTTCATTTAATTAGCTTCTACAGGGTCATAGTTTGCACCCAAGAATTTTCTACAACTTAAAAAAATATACTGGATTTGATTAACCTCCTGCAGCCCACTAAAATACCGTTTAGCACTTTGTGATGCTTCAGGACTTGCAATTTAAGCTTCACTTGGCATTTAAGCCTAACCTCTAATAGTAGCAGGTTTCTTGCCTGATATTTATAAATTTGTTTGTCCAGTTGTGGTTTTAAAGGCTAAATTA
The DNA here is from genome assembly GCA_014162995.1 of Artemisia annua. Classification (NCBI taxonomy): domain Eukaryota; kingdom Viridiplantae; phylum Streptophyta; class Magnoliopsida; order Asterales; family Asteraceae; genus Artemisia; species Artemisia annua. Next base: position 97,133 of record LBNU01010696.1, read on the forward strand.
TATAGTTTCCAAATTCAACTTTCATGTAGATTTTATCAGATTCAAACTCCAAAAGGGAAGTCTTGGCATAAGTATATATACATGGGTCATTGTTGATTGTATCTCAACATCAAAAAGGCAAATGCGTAAAGAAGTTATAAAGTTTTGCTAAAAGTGAAACATTAACAGACTGAATTGTTTAAAATCATTAAAGTCAAAATGTGTAGTAAACTTCAATGACTAAAAAGTAAGGCAATATGGTCTTGTTTCTTGTAACCTTTTTAATCCTGAAAGCTATAATTAATTAAGAATTGGCACATTAGACGGAAAACAAAGAGGAGTACCTCGATCTGGTTACCAACATTGATGGTTAGAGCATCAGTAACGATAGGGACTCTAATCCACTGATCATCTTTAAAAAGCTAAAGGCCTTCAACTTCTTTGTCTTCTATCAAAACTGTGATTGTTGAACTATCAGCATGTGATTTGACTCCTAACACCATTTTAGGCCAGGGGTAAGGAGGGTAATAGTTGAATCGTACCTGCATCTTTGCAGTCGTCCCATATTGGTTCAAAAAGCAATCGTCCTCCAACTTTAACGTTCTAGCCAGGGCTTTAAGGACTACTTCATTTACCAAATGTATTTTGGAGCTATATTCATCAAGAATTTCCCTAAGACATCAAAATTTGATTATTGGTCAGTCCAACACTGTGTCAAATATTCCAGTTACACAGTATGTGAAGTCTTAAAATAACCACGGGTTTGATAATTTGGTTATGCTATATGTGGGAAAATTACTTGAAGTGAGTGGGATTTTGAGGCCAAAATTGAAGCTTTTGTTGGTCTTGCGGAAGAGCAATGAACAGTTTGGTTTTCAGAGAGAACCATGTCATTTCCATAGCCTTCGACATCATTTATACTCTCAGTTTTTGTGTGCATGAGTAGCAGCAGAGGTATGGGGAAGCAAAACGCGTTGAAACCTGAAAGGTTGAACCTGCAAATATCATAAAAGAGTACAATCATATCGATAAAAAATGACCCATTTTCAAAGAAACAATTTTGTTACCATTGGATAGCTCTGAAGACGGTAATGTTACCCGGTTAATCCAAGAAAGAAGAATTCCACCATTGTAATAATCAGTAAATTTTTTGAACTCCACTCTGAGATGCAATTTTCACTGTTTCCGTCATGAACAACTCTGTGAACACACATGTGGATCTTCACATTTGACAGCCGCTCTCACATCATATTCATACTCAGTCATCTTGGGAAAAACATTTAAGAAAATGAACATCTTAGAGCAATATAATGTCTAAACCTCTCCACTTTTAAATTCCCAGAAGCCAAAGCAACAACAGAAGGAGTATAGAGTGACATAACAGATTCTTTATTAAACTTGACGCATAAACGCTTAGCAAAACCTTCTTCATCGTTGGTGTTTTTAGTTTTCATCATTGTTTTTTAAAATTCAAGGTTGGTGTATAAAAATAATTGCTTGAGGGATATCCTTAAAATATCCTACGATGTGATAAGAGGCCAAATTCACCACTCTCTTTGTAAGCACAAAGTCTTAAAAAGTCTAAAAAATTAGATGAAATAAGTATTCATTTATTGCAAGCACAAAGTCTAAAAAAGTTCTCTTAATTTTTAAGAAAATAACTAAATTTAAAAATAAAATTTATTCTATACACCAGCATATCATCATTACTATTGATAAACAAATTTTAGAACATAAAAAGAAGAATGATATAGAAGAGATGGACCATCTTAATAAGATGAGTAGTAGCAACCCAAGAATCCAAAGGCGCCAACGTACATTCTCTCATCTTTTGTTGTCACCAATGCATTCTCTCATCTTTGGTTATTTTTTAGGCATCTACACAATGTACAATAGATACTTTTACCTGTCTATATACTCAAGTCGAACACCAGACTGATTATCCATCTTCTCTCCACACTTCATGTACATGAAACCTCCAATTGAAAAAAGCCAACTATTACGTTGTTTATTAAACATGAAATACCAAAGCAATGGACCAATTAGTACACACCCACTGTTCCAAAAGTCACCTGTGCAGAATGAATTTCTGCAACAACAGGTTGAATTACTTACATCACATTTCTTTTTTCTTCTGCCAGCTTATCATTAATTATACGATCTGCTCATTGAACCGCTGCACGACACCATGTCTGTGAACATGTAATCTTGCATGTCACTTCTCGGATGAAATAAACTCCAAGGACCAAATGTGTTCGTTAGAAACATTATAACCGAATAGCGGTTAGAAGTTAGTTATTAGTTATGTTAGTTATTTTCTGTAAAAAAGTCAATGGGTCACAATGGTTGGGTTCATACCCGTTCGACCCAAGAAACACAGCGAAGGGACATGTCTGTTTGGATTGTGTCTGTTCGCATGAAACAGAACCAAACAACCCTTCTTACTCAAACATTGCGATGGTTCAATGATGACCATTCGCCTAGTATATATAGAACGAATCCTGTAACTTTATTCTAGTTGGGAAAAATCATAATACAAGTTATCTAGTTTCATATACACTTTGCAATTTCATATTTCGATCCATTATACACTTTGGGACAACAATGTCTTGAATCCGGATTGAATGACCACCATTGATCAAAAGCACCCGGGCCTTGTATCCGTTGGTGACATCTAAACAGCAGGGCCAAGTGTACTCAGCATCTAGCCTTAGGTGTGATAAAAGTTGAGCCTCAAGTACGAATGCCTACCACTTTGCAGCCATTTTTAAAGTTTATCTAGACCAATACTTGATTAACTATGTAAACTCAGGAACATAAAATAATGAGCGCCCGAAGTGTGGCTGCAAAGTATGGTAAATCATCATATTAAATCAACACACGGGGCATATGTTTGATGAGTTTTTGAGACGGATACCAGACCAAAAGCAATGGAGATGAAAATCGTGTTAGGTTTTAAAACCATATGAACATTTTGAAACGTTGCCATTCCTTAAAACATCTGGTTGCGGGTTACCTACAATCAAATAAGGTATTTGCTTAGATACAGTAATTAAGTGTATCTTAACGGAAACGTGTGTTGTGGTTATTCAATATCAATGATATCAATAATAATTACTTCAATTAATATTGAAGTAGGAGTTTACGAATAATGAAATAAGTTACCTGTGAAGAACTTGTATGATTGATGAAACTGTCCTCATCTGAAAGAAATGGTAGAAATGGCCTACAGGAGTGGAAACGATGATTTTTTTTGTGGGTGGAAAAGACCAAGCAAATTCACTGGCCCTAAATGGGTTGGACAGAAATGGCATGCTGCATTGTTACTGATGATAAATCAGTTATGGACTATTATGACCTCCCATATAGTATTCAAATTTCAGATAGGACCCATGAGCTAGTTAATAGGAGCCACATGCCTTTAGGCTTGATGCCAAAATGAGTTATTAAAAAGAGGTTTATAGGGTATGATCTTGCTTTAGACTATATAATGCAATCAGCTGAAGATGCTGCTGTTACTCCAGGCGAGAAAATGGTCAAGAACTGAAGCTAAGAAAGGGTCTAAAAGTGCAGAAAAGATGGTTAAACCCTAACCAGCGTAATTTGGATAAAGAAGTTTGTGGGGAAGGGAAACCCTCAACCTTACACAAGCACGCGCTGAGAAACTAATATCCTTCAAATTTGATATCCAGAAAGTGAAAAATAAGCAGGTAAAAGATTTTAATATCATTTTGCATATACTTCATCTATTGTCAATCTTGTTTTTTCCTGTAACTTTTCCAAATTTAATCTGGATGATGAATTCGTGTGTAACATGTAAGTAGCTGTGCATAAATCTAGTTTCTTTGTAGTGTAAGATGCAGAACATAAAAGACTTGAGACTCTAAAGATAGAGGCAAAAACGAATAGCAGCAAGAGCAAATTTGACGTCTGGTCAGCCCAGCAGAAAACAGTTGGCATCTAAATTACCCACGGAGGTGGATTCAAGTTCACCGATTCAGAGCCTGGCCCATCATCTCATCTGCAAAGGTCCAAAATAAG
>LBNU01010696.1:101479-122330 GCA_014162995.1 Artemisia annua
GAATCCGGATTGAATGACCACCATTGATCAAAAGCACCCGGGCCTTGTATCCGTTGGTGACATCTAAACAGCAGGGCCAAGTGGTACAGCATCTAGCCTTAGGTGTGATAAAAGTTGAGCCTCAAGTACGAATGCCTACCACTTTGCAGCCATTTTTAAAGTTTATCTAGACCAATACTTGATTAACTATGTAAACTCAGGAACATAAAATAATGAGCGCTCGAAGTGTGGCTGCAAAGTATGGTAAATCATCAGATTAAAGCAACACACGGGGCATATGTTTGATGAGTTTTTGAGACGGATACCAGACCAAAAGCAATGGAGATGAAAATCGTGTTAGGTTTTAAAACCATATGAACATTTTGAAACGTTGCCATTCCTTAAAACATCTGGTTGCGGGTCACCTACAATCAAATAAGGTATTTGCTTAGATACAGTAATTAAGTGAATCTTAACGGAAACGTGTATTGTGGTTATTCAATATCAATGATATCAATAATAATTACTTCAATTAATATTGAAGTAGGAGTTTACGAATGATGAAATAAGTTACCTGTGAAGAACTTGTATGATTGATGAAACTGTCCTCATCTGAAAGAAATGGTAGAAATGGCCTACAGGAGTGGAAATGGCATGCTGCATTGTTACTGATGATAAATCAGTTATGGACTATTATGACCTCCCATATAGTATTCAAATTTCAGATAGGACCCATGAGCTAGTTAATAGGAGCCAGATGCCTTTAGGCTTGATGCCAAAATGAGTTATTAAAAAGAGGTGGGTATGATCTTGCTTTAGACTATATAATGCAATCAGCTGAAGATGCTGCTGTTACTCCAGGCGAGAAAATGGTCAAGAACTGAAGCTAAGAAAGGGTCTAAAAGTGCAGAAAAGATGGTTAAACCCTAACCAGCGTAATTTGGATAAAGAAGTTTGTGGGGAAGGGAAACTCTCAACCCTACACAAGCACGCGCTGAGAAACTAATATCCTTCAAATTTGATATCCAGAAAGTGAAAAATAAGCAGGTAAAAGATTTTAATATCATTTTGCATATACTTCATCTATTGTCAATCTTGTTTTTTCCTGTAACTTTTCCAAATTTAATCTGGATGATGAATTCGTGTGTAACATGTAAGTAGCTGTGCATAAATCTAGTTTCTTTGTAGTGTAAGATGCAGAACATAAAAGACTTGAGACTCTAAAGATAGAGGCAAAAACGAATAGCAGCAAGAGCAAATTTGACGTCTGGTCAGCCCAGCAGAAAACAGTTGGCATCTAAATTACCCACGGAGGTGGATTCAAGTTCACCGATTCAGAGCCTGGCCCATCATCTCATCTGCAAAGGTCCAAAATAAGGACTACTTTTGTAGGACCCATGTTGGATTCAAAGAACGAATCTCTCGGTAGGCAATAATAAGTTGCCAAGATCCATGTTGGATTCAAAGAATGAAATTAATTCTGGTGCAGTAGATACAGGCCTTTTCTGGGAGACTCAAATACACCTGATTTATTTAGAAATACAGCCATGGTTCAGTTAATTATATATATTGACTCAAAGTTTGGAGTATATATATAAATAACCAGTTGTTGCATTAATCTCAGCCAAAGTCGAATAATAACCAAGACAAGCAAAGTCATAAGAAGTTGAGTCAAAATCAGGAAATTTTTTTTTTTTGGGTAAAGGGGAGTCATCCTGCACCCGGTAAAATACATTAATCAAGAAAACGTTACAGTACAATGGATGAGAGTGAGTCTCTCATCGAAGTCCCTAAGGACACTACCACTACCACTATATAAGAATGACATGCCATTCTTATAACTAACAGATCTAAATACTACTAACCATGACTAGCAATAAAAATACAATACATCACAACTCAAATAAGCATTTAAGTCTTCTTAGTCATCCTAGTGATCCAGATCATAAACATGCGAACATCCAGCTTCAACCAATTGCGTCTTCTATCTAATGAACCATTACAATTGTAAATATGCACCTATTCGTAATGGTGGCGGTTAATACGCTTGAAATGGTGTCTGTGACTGAAGCATCGCGACTGTTAGGAAAAGTTTCAGTTAGCGATGGTTTTTCTGTCGCTATGTCGTCACTAAACCGTCGCTAATTGCACCTTTTGGTGAACCATTATGACTATTTGAATGGTCACGAGCATGCCTATATATAGGGCCATTATTCCAGCGATTTTCATCATCCAAAACCAAAAACAAACACATACAAAACCTTTCTTTCAATATACCCGAGTGCTATACATAATAGTGCTATAGAACTATTATTTTAGTGTCTTGAAACCCTCGATAACTCGGTAGTTCATCCGGATTATCACCACCATCGTGTAGTGTTGATAATTGCTACATACGTTGCTTCATTGTATCTTGGGAGGCAATTCGTCAGTAACCCATAACACGATTGTTCTAAAAGAACGGTGGGGGCGAAATTGCTTTAAGGACAGAGATCACTCGCCTTGAAGTAACAAGTAGTAGCATTAAACTTCATTTTACAAAACCATCTTTCTAAACCCCGGAACTAACACATAGTTCCCATGCTAGCTAATTGAATGAGAAGAAGATCAACATGTAATCCATTTATTAAAATTTGCAGAGATTTTTCAGAACCATATACATATAAAAAAAAAGCGAATCACTTACCTACCAAAAGCCTCGGAAGGTCACTTTTTTATTAAAAGCTCAACATCTTTCGCGTCTACTGTGCTTCTAAGGCTGGTCACTTTTTTATTAAGAACATCAATTACTACCTTGGTCTCCTACATCCAGATATCAAATGGTCACACAATTAATAACTTGTAGTTTAGAGTTTGAAATATGACTTACAGTGGTTGAGATAACTTGGGTGTGATTACAGGGCTACAACCACAACCACGGCTGTTAACAGCCACGACACGTCAACCGTTTTTATTTGCTGTCACTACCATATGCTTTATGTATGAATCGCCACTTCCGCTTGTTAACCCTGCCTACAATCATCCTGACATCGTTATTATGTGTTTACCCTAACTGATGTCATGTAGATATTTTTACATGAGTCATGGTCAATATTTGTTAACTGAATGCTATCATATTCCATATTAATATGGTTAAAGTCAGCTAAAAAAAGCATATGTAATATATGCATGCAGAAGAATTACTTACAAAGATAAACATGTAGATGATGAATCTGCAAACAAAATAAACCAACATAAGATCATTAGGGTTTTGAGAAAGGGATACATACTTTTGTTTTTGTCCAACAAAAGCACACCTAAAGCATCCACAATAGTTCTGCAAATATAATAAACAACANCCAAAAGAAACAGAATATATTACCATAAAGGCATTTAGTGATTCCACCAGATTCAGCTAGCTGTTTGCCATTGTTTTCTGGAAGCGATCAAGCTGCATAAAGATCAAACATATAAATAACCATAAATTCACCCATTTAGTCATAAAGTAATCGTCAATAGCATAAGTCAACTCCAGGATAATAGCAAGAACAGGTTTAAACAACAGTGAAAGTATTGTGGACTTATAATAATGGCCTAAAACGTTCGCTTTTGTAGTAAGTAAAGTGCGTTGTTGAAGGTACATATTCTTGTAAGAACCGGTAAAAAAGCATGACGGGTGAGAGCAATTGCATGCGGCATGTGCGCATGTTTGTTCATGCTTTAATTAAAAGAGTCTCGAACTGTTTTCAGTCTTTTCTGTTGCACCATCTTCGATTAGGGGAGAACTCTTACCTTATGCATCGTGAGTTCCTTTTCAATTTCCTTAGCACAGAGAGATGTGACATCGTCCTCGAAGGTGTCAAACACCTACAAATCAATTATAACTTTCAGCACATGTCAATATAAACTTGTGATTATTTCTAAGATATTATAGGGAAAGAAAAAGAAACCTGAATTGGCACACTACTTTGAGATCTGATGTCCCATAAATGCACACATGAGTCTGCTCTCTGCTGTGACAAGAACAGATCCGAATTCATTAACACTTATCGCATTAACCTGATAACACTTATCGCATTAACCTGATGAAAGAAGGTGGAATAAAAACACTAACATTATCAAGAAGGTGGAATTCATTTTGTATCCACTACAGCCAACAGATTCATATTTTGTTAGGCAATCCCCATGTAATAATGCATGAGGCAGTTAAGGATCAGCAAGAAGTATATGTAGAATCTCTGGAACACGACCATCCGCCTCCTTAAAGTTTTACATGTGACATGGCATCTTCAATATTTGGCTTGGATTCAAGACTGTTTACAGCTTAAAATACATCGTTGATTTGGGCAATCCCTGATGTTCACTATCTGCTGTCTTTGGGGGGTTCTGAGGTTGACCATCGGCATCACTTTTGGGTCGTGTTGGCACACATTGGATCATGATGTCATGAAATAAAGGAGATAGAACTGATGACTTACAATTTCTGTTGCATCAACTCGAGTCCCAATGATTTTCAACCAAACTTCACTTTCCTTTTGAATCTTCACCTGGAAAAGTCAAAAAGAGATTACATCATATAAACATCACCAAGTAACTACAGGGTTCATAATTCCAGCTGCTGCTACTGGGTTCATAAGGTGAGGAGCATACATGCATGCACTCCACAACCATGTTACATTCAAAGCATATAAAGAACTTTGTACACCATGTTGGTAATGTAGTTTATTACTCCCTTTGCAATTAGTAAAGGTCTATAGAGGATGAAGTATTGAAGGATTGCAGCAAAAATTCTAAAATATCACATCCTGGGCTAACAATTAATGATATTAGATCGATATATAATAATAAATTCAAGGCATAAAATATCACAATCTAACAAAGTTTGCAGGTTACATGATTCTTTCTATAATAAGTTTTTCTAACAACTGTTTCATCATAAACAACGTTAGCATCATGATGACATATAACAAAAAGAAATTAATAATAGATGAAAATATATAACGATCTCTAGATATAACCGCTGTGATCCCTGCTTGCCTCCACATATAATATCAGAGTTTTAACATTCTAAAGAAAAACATACCTTTACAATCATGTTCTTCTTTATTTCACATCAGAATTAGAGGACTCAAAACAACAATAAAATAATACAACTAACATGCAAAAAAATAAATACAATAAACAAACATAAGATCATTAGGGTTTTGAAAAAAGGAGACGTACTTTTGCTTTTTGTCCAACAAAACCACACCAAAAGCCTCCATCATAGTTCTGCAAATACAATAACATAAGATGATTAGGTTTTTGAAAAAAAGAGACGTACATACAAAAACAATGATGAGCAGTTTTTAGAGGATACGTGATTAGTGTTGAGGAAGAATTAGGGTTTTGGGTGATGAATGAATAAAACTCGCATAATATTAATTTTTTACTATAATTAAGGAATGTATACAGGTTTATGGATATCTATTAGGGAATGCAGTAATTATTAAAGCATGACATAATTGTTTTCAATTATCAAATCACAATAACTTACATGCTCCACTGGTTGACATGCTTGTGTGTGGATGCCAAGACCCAGGTTCGAATCCTGAAAGGGTCAATTTTTTGAAAAATAAATTCGAAATTTGAGATGTGATGACATGGGACACACTACTGATGACATGGCGCTCAAAAAGTGATGAGTCATCATTGACCATGATGATGTGGCTTTATCTTGGTCAAACCCCTCCAGTTATATATAATACTAGCCTATAAACCCGTGATAAATCACGGGTGGCTTATAAAATGTTCGCAATTAATAGTTAAAACATACAATGGCTATGTTTGTCACACAAGATTGTTGAGAGATTGTGCTTATTTTTTCAAAAAATAAGCTACTTAAAAAATAATCTTTGTTTGGCAGACATAACTTATAAGAGATTCTTAAAAAAATAATCTTCCATAATCTCTTAAAACCAAAGGTTACTTCATGTAGCTTATAAAAATAATCTCTTTTTATAATCTCTAGCACCAGCACCATCTCCAGCACCAGCACCAGTTCCAGTAACAGTTACTTTCGCCAAACATACCCAAAGTACAATAAAAACATTAATTCTCAACATAATAAGTGAAAAATTTTATGACTGTTTAAAGGGTAGAGGGATTTTAAGAATGGACCAATCAACACTGAAAAAAAAGACCCTTAGATATTAAAAAATCATCATGAAACAAAAGTTAGCATTAGACTGTACAAATAAAAATAGTTTCCTAATAAACGATGGTTGGATCAAATTTTGTGTAGCACTTAATGATATACAATGTTCAAAGTCATGGCAAAACCTCTAAAACCTTTTTGAATTTTTACCTTGGACACAACAACATACATCTGACCATGCGTGAAGATAGGCTTAGGCAAAATTTATACCAATATTTGATAGACTCACCCTTGACTTCTATTGATAGTCATGGAAATACAAACAACTATTGGAATTTTTCGTCGATTAATTTTTAATGGAGTCTCTTGTCACAGGGACTAAGTTACAACATTGGGATAGCAGTGGTGTTGCCACTTGAATGAAATTATTTAAAACTCTTGTAACCTGAAAAGATAAACATGGCACTTATTAAAAAAAAAAGTATCCAATATTCAATTATTATTGATAACTTGCGAGGGGAAACTGGTGGCAAGCTAAGAGTATTATGGTAATTTATACGTAATAAAGTGGATAAAATTATGCACATCTTGCAAGCTAAGTAATGATACTTGTTTTTGTGCTTGTATAATGTATAGCTCAACCAGTGTCCTAATTAATTAGCTTCTAAAAGGTAAAAGTGTTGTAATGTCTGCATAAAGAAGTAGGGAGCAACAAAACATAAGTTATCTTTAAAAAAAAAATGTTTACTATAAAAGAAACACATAGAATGTCTCACTCATTTAAAAATTATAATCTACATTTTAAAATATACACATATGAACGTATTAATGAGTAAAAAATCAAGAAACATTTGAAGTGTACCCTTTCAGGCCAAAAGTGTAACAAACGTAAAAAAAGAAATCTAACTTAGGATGCTAATGATGAATTAAGCCCACCAAAACATGACTTAGCAACATAAAACTGACTATATACGGCTTACAAAGCTTACCCACTTTATCAAGATGGCACTTATCGGAAGCTATAGAGTTGTATACAGCATATTGGATACTTTGTATATGATGAGCAAGATAAAGATGGTTACCTAATATTTTAAAAAGTAGATCTTGCTATTGCAGAAAAAAATTTATATTCAAAGAAGTCATATTTCCTCACCATATCAGTAGTATGCAATATTTTCTCATGCCTGCACATACTGAAAATGCAAAGCTTAATCGCTTTGTTTTGTATTGTTTTATACAAACTTGTACATGCAATCATCTGTAATAAGAGTTAGATAGATCATTTGCGATTTGTGCAGCATTCAATTAACATGGTTGTAATATGAAATTGTTGTTATAGATGCCCTATAAGTAAGAGTTGAGAGATTATGCTTTATATGCAACAACATCAGGGGAACACAAGACTAACACATGACTTGGGCATGGTTTTTAAAACCTGCACTAATGGGTAAAATATATTATAAGTAGTCACGTATTATAGATTTCTGCTACAGGTAGCCATGATACATCAACCATAACCAGTAGAAACATAACATGGATGTGAAAATCCTTTAGTTAAGTACATTAAATACAACGTGTGTGCAAGAGATGAACAAAAAGAATAACCAAATCATTAGCCAACTTGTCGTATAAACATGGTTTAGGCATTAGAAACAATGTATATAATGATCATCTAATATCCTTGTCATTGATTTTACGAAAATTTGTATCAAGTAACACAATGTTATAAGTTTTGTAAAAAAGTTATAACCAGCATAAAATATAGAACATACAAAGAAACCCATGTACGTTTATTTAGAGAGCAAGCTAACCAAATAATGATAAGAGTGTAATAATGATCATCTAATATCCTTGTCATTGATTTTACGAAAATTTGTATCAAGTAACACAATGTTATAAGTTTTGTAAAAAAGTTATAACCAGAGCAACATAAAATATAGAACATACAAAGAAACCCATGGACGTTTATTTAGAGAGCAAGCTAACCAAATAATGATAAGAGTGTAATAATGTTACATTTGATAGAGTTGTAAAATACAGACGAGTCATGTAACGTATAATTGTATGGGTCAAAACAGGTTGGCCTAAAGACATTTTATCCACACCTTATACAAACAAGATACAGGAACGACATGTTTAGTAGATTAACAAAGAGGCTCACTTTAATTTAAGCACTAAGAACCGTCTATAGTATACTCTGGATGAAGAGTATAAACATGATAAATATGATGAAGTGTATAAACATGCAGAGTAAAATATATGTTGTTGCATAAATCAAGTTATGATTTCGAGGTAAAAATTAATATATGGTGTACACTTTAAAGTAGGTTATAATAGGCACCAATAACATACTGACAAGTGTCCTTTTTATTTAAAAGAAATTTTTAATTAGTTATAATTTACTTGAGGGTACAATTGGTATTTTATTTTTACATATTATCTGATTTTTTGATTATTCATTCCAAATTTTCAGCTCAACACAAGACCGATTCATCCTAAAAATCTGCTCTCAATCCGTTACAACCTAGAAGAATTCTTCATATCCCTCCACGATGGTTTATATCCACACACAATCCCCAATTCCAATTCATATAACACACACCAATCATATCAAATTTTTTTCGAATTTTGATCACTAGAACAGATTCAAATGAAGGTATGTAACAATCTATGTATTCATATAATTCATTGATTATTGGTTTTCATTTTGATTTTTTTTGATTTATAGGTTTTTTATTTATACTGTTTTTGATTTATATGTTTTTTATTTAATTCGTAAGAGTGGTTAAAAACAGATAATATAGGTTTGATACCTGCTATTAGTTGAGCTAAACACTAGGATTTCAAATTTATTATAATTTATCATGTATGTTACTTGTAAATAATAGATGCTTATGCTATTAGATGAGCCAAACACTGCAAATGGTTACTGCTTATGCTATTAGGTGAACCAAACACTCAACAAATGATACCTTATTATGTTATTAGTTGAGCCAAACACTTGGAATTCAGATTTACTATAATGTATGAAACCTTTAAATGATACCTGGTTATGTTATTAGGTGAGCCAAACACTAGGAATTCATATTTCTTATAATGTATGATAATTTATATTAGTTTTCTATACATTAGTAATTATAATTTTTTTGGTTATGATCATGTTTTAATATCAGTATCTTTATGCTATTAGGTGAGCCATCAACTCCACAATCAAATAATAATCTGCAACGTCCTGTTATTGTTGATGATCAATGTGTCCCACAAGTCGGCAGTTACCAACCAACCCCCGAAGGTAGCAAGTTTTGGGTTCCAGATGTTATTAACAAACCTGTTGAGGGTACCGAGTTTGATACACTTGAGATGGCTTTGAAATTTTATAAAGATTATGCAAGGCAAGGTGGGTTCGAAGTTAGAAGAGGTGGTCAAAAAAAACTAAAAAAAATGAAGACCCTACTTTGAAGTATTTTGTTTGTGCTAGGGAAGGGGTAAAACCCTCATCAACCAATGTTCAGAAGAAGGTAAAAAACGGTACAAAGTGACGAATCACAATCTAATGTTGTTGACGAGGTGAAAAAAAGAAGAAAACGTGCATCTCAGCGATGTGGATGTCAAGCCAGACTCCGTATTAGAAGGACACCAGAAAATAAGTGGGTAGTTTATAAGTTTTTAGAGAAACATAATCATAGGTTGGTCCGTGAAGAAGATTACATGTATCTTAAGGTTGCCCGTAAGCTTAGTTTCCCACAACAACAGTTGTTGTATCACCTATCTAATGCTAATCTAGGTCCAACACGAGCTTGGAATGTATTTAAGGAGATGTGTGGGGGTTTTGAGAATATTGGTGTGACTGATGTTGAATGTAGGAATTACAAACGTAATTTGAACAATTTTATCGGTACACGCGATGCACAAATGGTTGTTGATAAGCTGTTGAGCCGGCAAGAGTTTTTTGACAATTTTTCCGTCGAATTCAAAAAAAACAAAGATGATAAAACATTGATTGGGTTGTTCTGGGCTGATGATCAAGCGAAACAGTACTATGCTACTTTTGGCGATGTTGTGTCATTTGATGCAACCTTTCGATCAAACAGGTTTGTATACATCTCTGTATTTTTTCGTAACCAGTATTGCACATCATTATACACTTGAACAATCAAAATTTATATGTTACTGTAGGTATAATATGATANAGGTTGCCCGTAAGCTTAGTTTCCCACAACAACAGTTGTTGTATCACCTATCTAATGCTAATCTAGGTCCAACACGAGCTTGGAATGTATTTAAGGAGATGTGTGGGGGTTTTGAGAATATTGGTGTGACTGATGTTGAATGTAGGAATTACAAACGTAATTTGAACAATTTTATCGGTACACGCGATGCACAAATGGTTGTTGATAAGCTGTTGAGCCGGCAAGAGTTTTTTGACAATTTTTCCGTCGAATTCAAAAAAAACAAAGATGATAAAACATTGATTGGGTTGTTCTGGGCTGATGATCAAGCGAAACAGTACTATGCTACTTTTGGCGATGTTGTGTCATTTGATGCAACCTTTCGATCAAACAGGTTTGTATACATCTCTGTATTTTTTCGTAACCAGTATTGCACATCATTATACACTTGAACAATCAAAATTTATATGTTACTGTAGGTATAATATGATATTGGTTCCTTTTACGGGCATAGATAATCACAACCGGTGCATTCTTTTTGGAGCTGCATTATTAGCTAGTGAATCTTCTAAGAGATATAAATGGTTGTTGAAACGGTTTCTGAAAATTTTTGGAACTGCACCAAAGGTAGTTGTCACTGACCAAGACCCGGCAATGAAGATTGCAATTGAAAAGATTTTCCCCGTTACAAGACATCGCCTATGTATGTGGCACATTATGAGCAAGCTAACTGGGAAGGTATTTATTATAGTCTGAATACGATTGATTTATCAAGTTTACTTTCAATATCAAGGGTATAACATTATTTTTTTTATAATCTCCCTTGAAGGTTGGCCCTGATTTATGTACCGACACGGATTTCAAAAGACGGTTGTGTAATATAGTTTGGACTGATCAAATTGAACCTGATGTTTTTGATTCTGAATGGAGATCTATCATGGAAGACTTCGGTTTGAATGATCACAAATGGTTGCAGGATATGTTTGATTTGCGTCATAACTGGATACCTGCATATTTTCGCCATGAACCGATGTCTGGCCTCATGCGAACGACATATCGTTCCGAGAGTGAAAACCATTTTCTTGGTCAGCTCACTAATCCGGACTCGACTTTGGTTGAATTTCTAAGCCATTATGATGCAGCCATTGATTCACAAAGATTCATATACAACAAGAATACACATAACTCCAATTACACTACCCCGGACCTCAAAACTCATCTGCAAATTGAAAAGGATGCTGCCAAGTTGTATACAAACACTCTGTTTTATGATGTTCAGGATGAGATTTGGTCTTCGCTGATGCATTGTTGTTCACTAAGTGTACAAGAGTCTGAAACGTTTAGTACATTTGTTATTCGTGACACAGGAGCGGATTACAAAATCAAGAAGAAAACCATTGAAGTCATACATGAGGTAATAATAAATGTGAATATGTTTTTCATTTTATTAAATATACTTATTTTCTGAAGCGGTGATAACTTTGTTAATGCTTTCAACAGGTCAAGTATACACCGTCTGATTGTTCCGTCCAATGTAGTTGCTTAAGGTATGAGTGTTATGGTCTTTTGTGTCGTCATATTTTTTACGTGTTGCGTATGCGCAAGGTGGACCACTTCCCCATGCAATACTTGCAAAGTAGATGGTCAAAGAATGCTTTGATCATTAAATCTGTCGAAAAGAGTAAAGATGTTGGAACTTTGTCAAAGTCAGGATGTGTTTTAGATTCTGTTCTTAGGGAAATTTACAAGGATGTTGAACAATCTGTTAATCATTTGGTGGGTGACTTTGAAAAGCTCCAATTATATAAGGACGCACAAACGTCTTTAAAGGAGAAAGCTATAACTGATGTCCCCAACCCTCCTAAGATGAATACCAATGCAGTTTATTCAGCAACTCTTGGTGTAAATGAACCAGCAGAAACCGATATTCTACCTCCTTCGGGTATTAATACAAAAGGTAGTAGAATACGTACCAGGCACAAATCAAAGACCGAGATTATGTCGAAGCTATCAGACAAGCCGAAGAGGTTGTGCAGGACTTGTGGAGAGTACTCATATCATGACTCACGGAATTGCCCCACAAAGAAGAAGGGATTAAAAGACGATGACGTGGCTGATGTTGAATATAACGAGGGTGAAGACATGGATTTCTGCTATAGTGACTAGTTTCGTTGTTTTATTTATGTCTGAAACCATGTACCGAATTCATTTTCCATTTTTTTGTTTTCATTTTAGTTTCGTCATTTTACTTTGCTCATTTTGGTTATTCTGCACTGGTAAACATATTCATTTGGAATTGTTCTTTGATACTGATTATCATGTTTTTTATTTTATATATATTGATATTTGTTATGCTGGTTCAGTTAAATATAATTTTGAATCTTAGTGTTTGGGATTGTTTATTGGAATTGTGTAAAATGTGTCATACCATGTTCTATTGTATTTTTACTTTCATATCAGTATCAAGTGGTTAAAGGGTGTTTTGTATCTTCTAATGCAGGTAATACTTGTTATTTCAGGTCCTCGGAAGATAATAACTATCTTAACTGTATCAGTTCCAAACACTCCAATTATGCAGGTACTACTTGTCATTTACTATCCTATATTCCTGTATTTCAAACATATAGAAAGGATATGATCATTTACAAAAGTTATATGCTGTCAATATATTGCTTTTAATGTATATTATTATCTTCCCAATATACATTATATGATCATTTAAAAAAAAATCCCCATCTTTATAGGCATTATCCCTCATCAATAGGTTATANAACTGACCCCTAAAAACGTAACATTTTTCGTCTCATCAAATATAGTTTGGACTGATCAAATTGAACCTGATGTTTTTGATTCTGAATGGAGATCTATCATGGAAGACTTCGGTTTGAATGATCACAAATGGTTGCAGGATATGTTTGATTTGCATCATAACTGGATACCTGCATATTTTCGCCATGAACTGATGTCTGGCCTCATGCGAACGACATCTCGTTCCGAGAGTGAAAACCATTTTCTTGGTCAGCTCACTAATCCGGACTCGACTTTGGTTGAATTTCTAAGCCATTATGATACAACCATTGATTCACAAAGATTTAAATACAACAAGAATACACATAACTCCAATTACACTACCCTGGACGTCAAAACTCATCTGCAAATTGAAAAGGATGCTGCCAAGTTGTATACAAACACTCTGTTTTATGATGTTCAGGACGAGATTTGGTCTTCGCTGATGCATTGTTGTTCACTAAGTGTACAAGAGTCGGCAACGTTTAGTACATTTGTTATTCGTGACACAGGAGCGGATTACAAAATCAAGAAGAAAACCATTGAAGTCATACATGAGGGAATAATAAATGTGAATATGTTTTTCATTTTTTTAAATATACTTATTTTCTGAAGCGGTGATAACTTTGTTAATGCTTTCAACAGGTCAAGTATACACCGTATGATTGTTCCGTCCAATGTAGTTGCTTAAGGTATGAGTGTTATGGTCTTTTGTGTCGTCATATTTTTTACGTGCTGCGTATGCGCAAGGTGGACCACTTCCCCTTGCAATACTTGCAAAGTAGATGGTCAAAGAATGCTTTGATCATTAAATCTGTCGAAAAGAGTAAAGATGTTGGAACTTTGTCAAAGTCAGGATGTGTTTTAGATTCTGTTCTTAGGGAAATTTACAAGGATGTTGAACAATCTGTTAATCATTTGGTGGGTGACTTTGAAAAGCTCCAATTATATAAGGACGCACAAACGTCTTTAAAGGAGAAAGCTATAACTGATGTCCCCAACCCTCCTAAGATGAATACCAATGCAGTTTATTCAGCAACTCTTGGTGTAAATGAACCAGCAGAAACCAATATTCTACCTCCTTCGGGTATTAATACCAAAGGTAGTAGAATACGTACCAGGCACAAATCAAAGACCGAGATTTTGTCGAAGCTATCAGACAAGCCGAAGAGGTTGTGCAGGACTTGTGGAGAGTACTCATATCATGACTCATGGAATTGCCCCACAAAGAAGAAGGGATTAAAAGACGATGACGTGGCTGATGTTGAATATAACGAGGGTGAAGACATGGATTTTTGCTATAGTGACTAGTTTCGTTGTTTTATTTATGTCTGAAACCATGTACCGAATTCAATTTCCATTTTTTTTGTTTTCATTTTAGTTTCGTCATTTTAATTTGCTCATTTTGGTTATTCTGCACTGGTAAACATATTGATTTGGAATTGTTCTTTGATACTGATTATCATGTTTTTTATTTCATATATATTGATATTTGTTATGCTGGTTCAGTTAAATATAACTTTGAATCTTAGTGTTTGGGGTTGTTTATTGGAATTGTGTAAAATGTGTCATACCATGTTCTATTGTATTTTTACTTTCATATCAGTATCAAGTGGTTAAAGGGTGTTTTGTATCTTCTAATGCAGGTAGTACTTGTTATTTCAGGTCCTCGGAAGATAATAACTATCTTAACTGTATCAGTTCCAAACACTCCAATTATGCAGGTACTATTTGTCATCTACTATCCTATATTCCTGTATTTCAAACGTATAGAAAGGATATGATCATTTACAAAAGTTATATGCTGTCAATATATTGCTTTTAATGTATATTATTATCTTCCCAATATACATTATATGATCATTTAAAAAAAAATCCCCATCTTTATAGGCATTATCCCTCATCAATAGGTTATATCCTAATTTTTAAACACTTTATATATACCCCAGGTATTCACCATATCACCAAATTCACAGCCAAAATTCAATATGTATTCAGTCCACTTTTCTTCCATTCAAGGTAAATACTATTGTTTCATTTACCCTTTTGTCGCTAAATTCTTAAATGAAAGTGAGTTTCTGATCTTTACATTTAATAAATAAAAGTTCTTTTCCTTCTATCCTAATATTTTTAAAGTTACAGGTGGTGATTGTTGCATGCCGAGTAACCCAATGATCATGAAAGCGAAGAATCCAATGAGGCTATGCGGTTACTGTGGCAAGTACGCATACCATGATGCAAGGAACTGTCCTGAAAGGAAAAAAGATCTAGGAAAAGCAATGTTCCAGGTTATCGCCAAGGAAGATTATGCGTACGACAATTAGTTACTTTAGCTTTTTAATCATTTTGTTTCAGAAGCAAACTTTTTTATGTTCTCGTTGGCCTTTAATGGTCTTCTTATTTAGTATTGGACCTGACTTGTGCCGGTTTGAATTTTAATAATATCGCATCTTTTTATGCATTTTTAATAAACCATTTCAATGGCTTCTTGTACTTGTTCCATTCTCCATATTTACTCCATATTCAGTTTAATTTTCTTATTATACTTGTTCCATTCTCCATATTGACTCCATATTCATCACTATTATGTTACTTATTTGTTTTTGTGGCTACTTTTATATAACCTGCATTACTTACCGTCATTGTTACCATTACAAGCGCATCACTTATTACCTATTAAGTTTTCCGTTATTTTGCTATGACCATCACATGTTTAGTTTATTTTCCTATTACCTGGACATACATTTGCAACACATTTAATATCATTTTTATACCAAACTTTGAAAGTAAACATCAAACCCATACTTTCATTTTAATTAACACATGTATCACCCAAAACGCTTTATCCAAAATAATTTATTCGATGTCTTAAATAAACATAAGTACCTTACAAATTAAAAAAGATAATCGTTAAATAAACATACGTAACGAGCCTTGTCCATACTAACAATATGAAAAACATAAACAACTTCATGATACTTATTCAAATCAAAACAGAAAACCTAGATATTAATCCAGAAACTGCTTAGCACGCCTTTTGATTTTCTTAAATGCTTCCGCCTCTAACCGATTCTTTTCTTCATCCGGTACTATTCTGAACCCCTGCACTTCTATCTCAAAGCCTTTTTTTGCATCGTTGCAGTCTGCAAGAAGGATTTTTGCAGCATATTTGCGACGCAGGTCACACAACTCCTTTATTTGCTGTCTACCCTCTTGACTCAAACCACAGCAGTCCCCATATTCGTCCCCTTTGAACGTTTCCATGTGGCGCATTACAAACACCCCACAATCCACAAAATTATTCTTCGTCCTGCAATTTGTTTCCATTATCATTATTGGACTTTCCCTCATGTTTCCATGCTTAGGATTGTTCTCGTGCAGCATGTAGTCTTCAAACAAATGTACCTGTAACAAAAGACAACCAAAACATGCAAAACGCTTATTCCTTAACAAAACACAAAATAAAATCAAACATGCAATGTGTTTTACACACCATACCAGATAATTTGGCAATACACCATGTCTTTCTTTAACTTCTTGAATTGTCGCTGCATATATGTTATCAAAAATTTGCACTTCATTGTCTTTCATATTCATGCACACGAGAAAGAAGTGCCTCCCTCTTATAATTGGAATAAAAACCTGTCACCATGAAATTGTATTACTAAAGCAGTGTTTGGGATAGCTTTTTGGAAGTGGTTAAAATGTTTCAGACCATGTTAAGTGTAATTACTAAATGTATCAGTTCCTAATAATGTATTTATACTAATAATCGAGCATCCTATATTGCACCTTCAAATGTGATTGAGTATCAGTATCTAATATGTTGTTATATTATAGACTCCTATTAAAGAATTTTTCTTATATACTATATATGGTACCATTTTTGCTATACCTAACTTTATATTACCTGTATATTTTGCGTTAATACATAATTATACTTACCATATCAACGCCTACTAGACTTCCATATTCACTTGTCTCCACTACTAGCTTCATTTTCTCAGTAAACTTTTCCGATGCCTTGTCAAACTCAATGCCAAACATGTCACCTGTCTGTTCATTTTAAACTCATCATTACAATCTGTGCAGCTAACCGGTACAGTATAACCCAAATTATAAATTCTACACAAACGCATTAGAATGTATGAAACTTACCAGCATAGATGTGTGACAGTAAAGTCGTGTTGGTGTTTTCTTATTCCTCTGTTTCTCAGCATCATTTAATACATGCGTGAACATATCTATAGCTCCACAAGCTATATCTATCCCTGGGTACAACGTTTCCAGCTCACCTCTTGTTCCATCAACATAGTTGTTCTTGAACACAATATCTCTGTCATCATATACTTGTTACATAATCATCATAATTCATATACTAATTGATTATTCATATACATCTAATCAAACATAAGAACTTACGTTTCTGGAAGCCGAGCACTGAACAAACATTCAGCTACCCTTATCTCATGTGCCGTGCGTGGTGAAACCAATGATACTTCCCTGACAACATATGGCGACCGTAAAACTTCTGGTTTGAATTTATGCCTCTTCAGTCGATTCAGAATAACGTTTCCTACTATAACATTCAACGGCTTAGGTTCGGAATAAGGTACAATTTCCTTACTTCCATACTGTATGCTTTGTTTCCCAGACGTATTCTTTTCCCTTTCACACACTCCTGTATCAACCGGTGTTCTAAACATAGCAGCTTCATCTGGAGCTTGTGAGTCGTAATTGCGCAAACTTTCCAGCAATTCTTCCCCTTCGTCCATAGCAGTTTCACCATTAGATCCACCAACCTCTTTCCCTTGAGTCGCAGGTGGTTGCGTCACATTCAGATCAATTTCTTCCGTTTCATCAAAATCCAATCTCGTTGGAATTTGTCCATTTGCCCTGTGCCATTCTTCACACACTTTATCAGATAACTCACCATATCCACTAGGTGTTCCATACACTTGCGTAAACGGAAAAGGTTTATCACCATTCTCCGGTGTATGGAAGCTATAATTTGCATAATCATCTGGATATGTCCCTTGTTTAGGCTGCTTAGAATACGTTGGAACTGCAAACATCTGCTTCCTCAATTCCTTCAATTCTAATAAAGCACCATCATTCTTGTCAATATCCAGTCCTTCATTCAAAAGTAGGTCAGCACGATCAACTAGTTTACCCGCCCTTTTTAAACAGGCCACTAAACACTTTTTCAATCCCTACATAAGATAAAAAAAATCAATTACTATTTAACTTTTTTAAAGTGTTAACTGGTTTATATTATACATGTGTAAAACGTACTTAATTAAAACATTTTTTCAATAAACTAGTACCTCAAAGTCTTTTGGTACATCCTCAATACGATAATCTTCATACGCGTCATCTTCTTCCAAATCTCTCTCTTCATACACACCATCTTCTTCCAAAACATTCTCTTCATAATATAAAATTTACAGTCAATACACTTTGATTTATCAAAGATTATACATTTATGGGTACTTCAATTTCAATTAATTAAGTCTTACCCTCATCATCGCCTTCTCCATCAATACATGTATCGCCCCCATCATCATTCGGAAACAAGTCAGCTTCTATTTTATTCAACATCTCTGTAGACCAGATCTTAATAGGTGTCTCGGAATGGGCATACAGAACCTGTGTCACAATTTTTAATTAATTATACAACCACTTAAACATATAATTTATTAACAAGACCAAATATACACTAAATCATAAACAACATATATCATACCAGAAGAAGAACTATAGGACCATTGTAATACCCATCCCGCTTCCATGATCGTTTCGTCTTAATCAAAATCTCAATTATATACGTGCACCAGTCTAGCTTGACTATATCATCTTCATTATTAAGTAAATGCAAAAACTTCAGATTCACTGTGTTATTCAAATTCGTCTCACCCAAGGTTGAAAAAAATAGCACTAGAAAGTTAATCTTGAACAACCACCCGCTACGTTTTCCTTCCACAATCAATTTTGCAACATGAGTGAGAAAATGCCTTTTCCTTTCCTTTCCAAACTGTGCCTTCCATTGACGTGTTAGCTGGTTCCTATGATCTGTCTCGTCACGGGCATCTAAATGCACCTCTCCCATTGGTACACCCAGTAATTTTCTAACCAATTCTCGGGTTATGAGTATTACCCTACCAGGAAGATTCAACGAACACGTATTTTCATCAAACCTATCTAGCAACCAAAACGCTAAACGTGTTGGAACTTTATTGATTTTAAATTTGAGAATATCCCCAAATCCCATATCAATTACATCCTGTCTTTGCATAGGTGTCAAATGCGTCATAGCCGTAAACAAACTAGCAGGTGGATTTCGTGCAACTATCCTATCACCTTTGTTGTTGTCTTTCGAAACCTTTATTGGTTTGCCAGTAGCACCTATAGGCATTTTAAAAAATGATAACTTAATAATTGTCTTGTCATACCTTTAAATACACGTATCATATCGGTTGAAATGTACAATAGCAAATACGTTTCATACCTTTATCAGCTCCCTTATTAGATCCATCCATTTTACTCCTTCTTTCAAAAGCATTAGCCACAAAGTCATCATCTGACTCGTCAATTTCAGTTGCTACATTTAAAAAAAAAATGTTCTAAAATATGCATCTAAAATATGCATTTAAAAATGTTCTAAAGTATGCATATAAACATGTTATACCTCTAATTTTTGCATTTTTAGCGGCTTGTTTTTTATCAACTATTCCTTGTTGTAGCACCTTATTCCTTTTGCTCGCCAACCGTTTACCTGATACTGCATATATTTTGATTCCATACATATAATTTAATGCTACGATTATCAACACTAATTTATATAACACTTCAAAAACCATTTTACCTTTTTCATTTTTTTTTCTTATTTGGCTTCAAAACTAGTGACGCCAATTTTCCCTTCCGTGCCATTCGTTCACCATCTGATACATGCATTCCTTACAAATTAAATTCATTACACTTTAATATTTAATTAACTAAACATTACACACAAGATGTCATTTAACAGCTTCACCTTTTTTATTCTTTCTTTCTTCAACTAATGCATCCAGTTTCGCCCTCCTCAGTACGCGATCATCTGATACATTCACCATTCATATACAATCATTCCTCACTAACTACACATGATTCATGTATTAACTTTCAAGCTATACTGATTCATAATGACAATATAAAAAAGAAATACCTGTTTTATCAACTTCCATTTTATCAGTCTCAATATTGGCGTCCACATTATCCGCCTTTTCTTCAGCTTCTTTTCCCATCTTACCATCCGTATTTACCACTGTCGTGCTTTGTTCACCATCAACATGTCCAGCTGGTTCATCAATTATAAATTCTGCTAGCAGACATTCGCATTTGACTCAGTATACTACATATACTAATTGGCACCTAACCAATATACCACAATCCCTACTTTCATTATTGATTGTATCACACCACTTGTACCACAATCCTTAATCTCTATATTGTATCACACATATACTTACATCCATGATTTTTTTACTGTATCATACAAAATAACTCAATCGCTGGTTTTATTACATCCATGATTGTTTTACTACATATACTAATTGGCATGATTTTACTACTGTACCACATAACCAATACCCAAATCCATAATTTCATTATTGTATCACACAAAATACAAAAAATTCATAAAATACATAATGTATCACATTCATACCTAATCAAAACACTAAAAAACCTTCAAACTCACACATATATGTATCAAACACATATTTACATCCATGATTTTTTTACTGTATCATACAAACAAAAA
>LBNU01010696.1:123342-138552 GCA_014162995.1 Artemisia annua
ATATATATATATATATATATATATATATATATATATATATATATATATATATATATATATATATATATATATATATATATATATATATATATATAATTTAAATTTCATTAAAGTCGTGTAGCGGATTCAATCACACCAAAAAAGGGTGGGTGGGGGTCGCGTCTGGTTCGATCACCGTCGTGGGAGGGCCGCATCTTCTAAGAAAGACCGACCTTGGTGAGATCGCCATAACGACTAGTCTAAACTAAAGCTAGTTATTATGGTGGTGGTCCATCATCTGGAGTGGAGTGCATCACGCACCAAAAATCATAGTGACCACCTTCAATTGCGCGTCAAGAGTGTATTTTTTGCACTTGTTTGGTGGTCTTCACCACCGAACAAAATCCAGTTTTTTATGTGTGTGTGTTTATGGGGTATGTTTGTATAAAATGAGCTATTTTTATATTTTTAGTTTGGTTGTAACAATAGCAACTGTTTGATAGTGTGTTGAATGGTGATGTGCCGCTGACGTAAAGATAATGAGTTTTTTTGTTTTTATGACCATAGCATGTAGTCTAAATATGGTTACTTCATCGAAAAAAGAACCATGACAACGTTTGTGATCGTGAAAAATGCTAAACAGTTGAATGTTTAAGTTTTACAATTGAGCATTGCTATATCTTTCTACATTTTTGCATATTTATCCTTTTAACCACATACAAATTTAACATGTGTATTTGGCTAATTATCTCTCCTCATCTAAACCATCAATTTTTTACTTGTTAAGATCTTGTAAATAAGAGGATGAGTAAGATTGTGAAGTAGGAATAAGTATCATTTCTCTAACTCTTTTACAATTGAAAATTGATTCTTATGCCTAATTAACAAGAATACTTGTATCCCTAATAATTTGATTGGTAGATTTGAAAAAGTGATTGATGGTAATTTGGAGAGAGAAAATATATACTCCGATACAATTGTATAAGTAATTTATGCATTAGGTATGTATTTATCAAATATCTAACGATTTTTTTATAAAAGAATATACCGATAAAAATGTCTCTAAATTGCGAACAAAACAAGTCTAATATTGCAATACTTTTGACTAACCTACGATTTTATAAAAAATGTTAAAGTATAATATATATTTTTTCAAAAATGAAATAAAATTCAAGTCATAACTTTAAACTATCTAGCAATTTACAAGAACTACCTTAAAATTTATTATATAGCGAAAAGCAAAAAAGAAAAATTTCAAACACCTTTTGAGATATGTGGCAAGTTACAAAAATTTCCATATACTTTTAACTATTTACGTTTTTTATATAACAAACTTCATTTATCAAATATTTAAATGATATAAATAGTAATAGATAAAGAATATGAATTGCGTTATACATTTTAGTTATAAAAAACACATAAAATTAAATTATATAGACGTATTCAATTTTTTTTATGCAAACAAATAAAGTAATTATTCTATTTAACTGATTAAACGATATACCGCCGTAAAGCGCGAGTATTTAATACTCGTTCATGAACAATAGTTGAATTGTTCTGAACTCAAATATCATCAGTGGATATGAGCGATTCCGCATGAAACTTGGGAACTAACTCACCAATCTCGTTACATACGTATTTTTTATTTCTGTTATGGTAATATCAGATGAACGAAAATGAGCTGTCAGTTACACATACGAATAAATGGATTCCATTTCACCTTCGAATAGCTTAGCTTATACTCCTCTGTCCTAATCGTCAAGGCATTATATTTTTCTTTATTAAATTTTTAAATACAACAATTATGAGTTCCCGACACTTAAATAATGTTCCAAACACTTTTTTTTTCTAGCAGTGCCGTGCCGTTTGAGATTAATTATACATTGATGTTTATCACTTTATCTTTATCATTAAGATCAAAATCTTGTAGCCCAATCGGACAACTGACAGCAAGTGTGTTCTATCAACCACATGTTGTGGTTCAAAACACATTAAATTTGCCTTGAACTTGAAGTTTAGTGTTTTAATAGGTTTTTTCTATTCTATATAAACGATAGATATGGAAATAAACAGGGTGGAGCTACATAAAGGCAACTGAATATATTGAACAGGAAAATTACTTTATAATCTTAGTGCAACGTTAGAAACCCACTTGACAAAAAGTCTCGTTCTGTCTTCGAATAGCTATATAACCCGTAATAATTCACTATGAATATAAAAGATTAATAGAAATTGTTGGAAAATTTAGTGCACTTGAGGGATTAATTCACACCTGGTAATGGGTTTGAAGGTACGGAGTGTACACCCATTTGGTCACTGAATACCCTGACTCAATAGTGTTTGTGCTAGTATGAATCTGATTCTGCTGATGCATGGATCTGATTCTGCTGCTAGTGTTGTGAATCTGCTGCTGGATTCTGCTGCTAGCTGATTTTGCTGCTAGTGTAAAGATTTTGCTGATAAGCATTCTGCTGCTAGAGTTAGCATTCTGCTGCTCGTTTATAACCACTGATTCCTACTATTATGGAAAGTATTATGTTATAATTAATGAGCCATTAATTATACAGAATTCCATGGGTTAGGGTTTGAGTATTCTTTATTATAAATAGAGGTCATAACATTCTGCATGAAACGATTAACAAAAACCCTAAACACTTGAATACGTTTCTGTTCTTGATTTGTGCCTAAAACAAGAACATCACTTGGTCTTATCCCATAGAGATATTCGTGTAACCCAGGCATAGGGTCGAATAGTTTCTATTGGAAAGTGATATCACGATTTCAAGTGAATATCCAGTACTCATTGATTATCTTTACCCTGTTCTGGGAACACTCAAACACATATAAACCAACAATCAATAGAAACTATTTAGTGATAATCAATGGCTGCTGCTATGAGGCATATGGCAACTAATTTTTCCAAGTTGGAAAAGTTTGAAGGTGTTGATTTCAGAAGATGGCAGAAGAAGATGCACTTCTTGTTGTCAAGCATGATTGTGGTTTATGTTATAACCACTGCTATTCCTGAAGATCATGGGGATGATGCTACTGTGGAACAAATAAGGGTCAGAAGCAAGTGGGAGAATGATGATTATGTCTGCAGAGGTTTAAAACTCAATGGTATGTCTTATTCTCTTTTTGATATTTATCAGAATGTTGAATCTTCTCAAGAACTATGGGATTCCTTGGAAGCCAAGTATATGGCTGAGGATGCATCAAGTAAGAAGTTCCTTGTAAGTAATTTTAACAATTACAAAATGGTTGATTCTAGACCTGTCATGGAACTATACAATGAACTTCTTAGTATACTTGGTCGATTCACACAACACAAGATGAACATGGATGCGGCTATTTCAGTCTCTTGTATCATTGATAAATTACCTCCTTTTTGGAAAGATTTCAAGCATATGCTTAAGCATAAGAAGGAGGAGTTAACTCTTGTTGAGTTGGGCAGTCATTTGCGCATTGAGGAATCACTCAAAGCACAAGATATTGACAAGCCAAAGAGTAGCAATGCTACTGGTCCATCAGTTGTCAATATGGTGGAGCATAACAACTCCTCTAGGAACAATGACAACAAGGGCAAGCGTAAGCATCATGATAACACCAAAGATGATCTTAACAAGAAACCAAAAGTGACTTGTTGGAAGTGTGGGAAACCTGGACACTTCAGGAAAGATTGTAAAGGTATTGGCAATAAATCCAATGGATCTGGCACAAGTGGATCAGGGAATGGTGAAACCAATTCTCTAAAAGGTCAGAATATATTTAATAAGTCTTTTGAGATTTATTATGTTACATATATATCTGAAATATACTTTGTGCAGGATGATGATGTTGCTTGGTGGGTTGACTCTGGTGCAACAATTCATGTGTGTAAAGATAGAAGCTGGTTCAAGACCTATGAGTCAATGAATGATGGTTCTATTCTTCATATGGGAAACGAGTCAACTGCCCTGGTGCATGGAAAAGGACGTGTTGATATGAAGTTTAGTTCTGGAAAGATTGTTTCTTTGTTTAATGTTTTACATGTTCCTGATATTAGAAAGAATTTGGTTTCTAGTAGTGTTTTGAATAATTGTGGTTATAAACAAGTGATTGAATCTGATAAGTTTGCATTATCTAAACATGGTGTGTTTATTGGTTTTGGCTATTTGTGCAATCACATATTCAGGCTTAATATTGTTCATGATATTGACAATTCTGCTTTTATGTCAACCTCAAAACTATATGATTCAAACTTATGGCATGCTATACTTGGCCATGTACACTTTAAAAGGATGCAAGATATGTCTAAGGATGGGTTAATCCCAGCAATTGACATGGACACTGAAAAGTGTAAAACTTGTATGATGAATAAGATAACTAAGAAACCTTTTCAAAGTGTAAAACGTGAAACTAAAGTGTTGGAACTGATTCATAGTGATCTATGTGATTTTCATGCTACTCCCTCTTTGGGGAATAAGAAATACTTTGTGACTTTTATTGATGATGCTTCTAGGTTTTGTTATGTTTATCTATTACATACTAAGGATGAAGCATTAGATAAATTTAAAGTATTTAAAACTGAAGTTGAATTTCAAGAAAGTTCCTTAATCAAAAGATTTAGGACTGATAGGGGAGGTGAGTACATGGATACTCTGTATTTTCAGTCTGTTGGTATAATCCATGAAACGACTGCTCCCTATACTCCTCAGCAAAATGGTATTTCTGAAAGGAAAAACAGGGTGCTGAAGGAGATGGTTAATTCCATGTTGTCCTATTCAGGGCTGAGTCAAGGGTTCTGGGGTGAAGCTATGTTAACAGCTTGCTATTTATTAAATAGGGTTCCCAACAAAAGGAACAAGGTTACCCCTTATGAACTCTGGACTAAAAGAAAACCCAACCTGAACTTTCTCAGGATTTGGGGTTGTAGGGCTGTTGTAAGACTCCCTGATCCAAAGCAGAAAACTTTGGGTGAAAGAGGCATTGAATGCATCTTTGTTGGATATGCTGAGCATTCCAAGGCATATAGGTTCTATGTCATTGAACCTAATGAATCTGTTTCAATTAACTCTATAATTGAATCAAGGGATGCACTCTTTGATGAGAATAGATTTTCATCTATCCCTAGACCAAGTCAAAGGATTCCAAATGGAACCAATGACAATGGTGCTTCAGAAGAACCTGATGTGGTTTCTGCTGAGGTTCCTGCTGAGGTTGTGGAACAACAACCTGAACCTGAGCTCAGAAGGAGCAATAGGGTGAGGACTCCAAAGTCATTTGGACCTGAGTTTCAATTATACTTAATTGAAGGTACAAGGAGTGAGGTCTCTGACCAATACTCATATTGCTTCATTATTGAGGATGATCCCAAAACATTTGAAGAAGCAATGAAGTCCCAGGATGTTGCTTTCTGGAAAGAAGCAGTTAATGATGAGATGGATTCCATCATGGGCAATAACACTTATGTGTTGACTGATCTACCACCTGGTTGCACACCTCTAGGTTGCAAATGGATTTTCAAAAAGAAAATGAAGGTAGATGGAACTGTTGAAAAGTTCAAGGCAAGACTAGTTATTCAGGGCTTTAAACAAAAGTCAGGAATAGACTATTTTGATACTTATGCCCCTGTGGCTCGTATCAGTACCATAAGATTGCTAATTGCTTTGGCATCAATTCACAATCTGATTATTCATCAGATGGATGTGAAGACAGCTTTCTTGAATGGTGATTTAGATGAGGAAGTTTACATGAAACAACCTCAGGGCTTCATCATGCCTGGCAATGAAAACAAGGTGTGTAAACTGATTAAGTCTCTTTATGGACTAAAACAGGCACCTAAGCAATGGCATCAAAAATTTGATGAAGTGGTTTTGTCTAGTGGTTATTCACTTAACCAGGCTGACAAATGTGTATATAGCAAATTTGATGAATCTGGTAAAGGAGTCATCATTTGTCTATATGTTGATGACATGTTGATCTTTGGCACTGACCAAAATCAAGTTGATCTTACAAAAGAATTTTTGTCATCAAAGTTCTCCATGAAGGATATGGGGGAGGCAGATGTTATCCTTGGTATTAGGATTAAACATGAAAGTAACAAGATTTCTATCTCACAGTCTCATTACATTGAGAAGGTGTTAAAGAAATTTAATTACTTTGATTGTACTCCAGTGAGTACTCCTATGGATACAAGTGAGAAGCTAATGCCTAATACTGGCAAAGCTGTATCTCAACTTGAGTATTCTAGGGTAATTGGCTGCTTGATGTATGCCATGACTTGTACTAGGCCTGATATTGCTTTTGCAGTGGGTAAACTGAGCAGGTATACTAGTAATCCTAGTGCTCATCACTGGCAAGCAATTCAGAGGGTCTTTAAGTATTTGAAAAGAACTATGGATTATAGTCTTTCATATACTGGTTATCCTTCAGTGTTGGAAGGATACACTGATGCAAGTTGGATCAGTAACACTGAAGATAATTCATCTACCAGTGGCTGGGTATTCCTACTTGGTGGAGGTGCAATTTCTTGGGCATCCAAGAAACAAACTTGCATTACCAGTTCAACCATGGAATCTGAATTTGTGGCTTTAGCTGCTGCTGGTAAAGAAGCTGAATGGTTGAGAAACCTGCTTCTTGAGATTCCATTGTGGCCTAAACCTATAGCACCTATTTCTATCCGTTGTGATAGTGCTGCTACATTGGCAAAGGCTTATAGCCAGATGTACAATGGGAAGTCTAGACACTTAGGTGTCAGGCATAGCATGATTCGTGAGCTTATCATGAATGGGGTGGTATCTATAGAGTTTGTTAGATCTCAACAAAACTTAGCTGATCACTTGACGAAGGGTTTGGCTAGAGACTTGGTTTTAAAGTCTGCTAAAGGGATGGGTTTGAAGTCCAACTTAGTCACTGAATGCTAAGACACCCAATTCCCTCCTGAGGAAACTTGGGAGCTGAGTTCAATGTGGAAAGCTGAACATTTAGTGGACTGGAGCACATGTTTTATGTTACATCCCAATGTTGTGCTTGTTACCTGCTGGAAAAGGAGGATGAAGTCTTTACTTAATGGTTAATTTCTTTGGAAAAGTGCTGAGCAGGAGCATGATTAAAGATGAACCACCTATGTAAATGTTGAAGTTTTGCCGCTTCAGGAAGCTTTGGACTTTTAGCTTTTACAACATTTATGAATTGGATATAGACACATGGCTTGTATACTTATGTGTATTTATCTTCAGGTATTCAAATGGGTTGAAGGGTTCAATTCTTAGAACACCCTGATTCTCGAATGTTTGAATGTATATGTACTAAGATGGAAATTCAATCTTCAAGATATTTTCATTTATGCACTTGTTTTGTTTAATGTTTATTTTTCATGCAAAGAAAGTGAACTAAATTTAGGAGGATTGTTGGAAAATTTAGTGCACTTGAGGGATTAATTCACACCTGGTAATGGGTTTAGAGGTACGGAGTGTACACCCATTTGGTCTCTGAATACCCTGACTCAATAGTGGTTGTGCTAGTATGAATCTGATTCTGGTGATGCATGAATCTGATTCTGCTGCTAGTGTTGTGAATCTGCTGCTAGGATTCTACTGCTAGCTGATCCTGCTGCTAGTGTAAAGATTTTCCTGATAAGCATTCTGCTGCTAGAGTTAGCATTCTGCTGCTCGTTTATAACCACTGATTCCTACTATTATGGAAAGTATTATGTTATAATTAATGGGCCATTAATTATACAGAATTCCCTGGGTTAGGGTTTGAGTATTCTCTATTATAAATAGAGGTCATAATATTCTGCATGAAACGATTAACAAAAACCCTAAACACTTGAATACGTTTCTGTTCTTGATTTGTGCCTAAAACAAGAACATCACTTGGTCTTATCCCATAGAGATATTCGTGTAACCCAGGCATAGGGTCGAATAGTTTGTATTGGAAAGTGATAGCACGATTTCAAATGAATATCCGGTACTCAATAATTATCTTTACCCTGTTCTGGGAACACTCAAACACATATAAACCAACAGAAATGTTAGGTGATTTCAATGCAAGTAACATAAAATAAATTAAATTAAGATAAATTGGTACGAGAATCCTAAGACCGGCGGTAACAAGGACCGTTATCACCACCGTCAACTTAGCGTCACATCAGTTTTTCAACATCAATATTCCTCTAATTAACATAGTGTAATAAGACAACAAACTTCATAACCCAAACATACTCCACTTAAACACAAATGTACCTCACAAAAAACATCACACACACAACCCGAAAATGACTCGGT
The DNA here is from genome assembly GCA_014162995.1 of Artemisia annua. Lineage (NCBI taxonomy): Eukaryota > Viridiplantae > Streptophyta > Magnoliopsida > Asterales > Asteraceae > Artemisia > Artemisia annua. The sequence continues at coordinate 131,592 of LBNU01010696.1, forward strand.
ATTGGGGAAGACCGACTTTTTCATTTATTGGCCAAAAGCTCGTCATGTGAAGGTGTTGCTAGTAAAGGAAGACACGTGGTATAAGGAGGACGCGTCTTCTTACCCTTATTACTACTAGTATAAAAAAAAGTGTTTTGGACTAAGACATAGTATGATTCCACTATAAAAGTGATGGACAATTTGAGTCATTCTTTAACGTATATTGTATCTAAAAGCTCACTATTTGATACGAGTAATTTGTACAAAATGCATTTACATTTGATAACTTAGTCCTTATATCACTACAAGAAAAGGGGACTTATAGGACGCCTGTTAGTGTCCTATAAATAGAGTTTATAGGACCTTTAACATAGGACCAAAATAAAAGTGTCCATAGGAAGGGGTTGTAATAGATATTTAGGACATTTATTGGCGTCCTAATAAACTCGAACCTTTTAATACTAATTCCTTGGTCCCATAAAAATGTTTATGCGACCAAAGTAGCGTCCCAATAAACCACATTATAGGATGCTATCCGGTGTTCTAATATATGCTTACCCATTTGTTATGCTTTGGGACACTTTCACAGGTCCTAACACACATTTTCATAGGACGAAAAGATAATGGATAAAGTCTTATTTAAGTACCAAGAAAAGGGTACTAATACATAAGTGCCTTGTTAGGACCAAATTCGGTGTTATAAAAGACATTTCGTCCCATGTTTAGTTAATAGCATTAGTGTCCTATTAAGTGACATCATAAATTTAACACTACTTAATTCAAAAGAATAAATAAAAAATGAAGCAATTAGACATAACAATATAATTTAATAAGCAAGAAAGGATTTCATTTCAACATCCAAGATAAAAGTCTTACACAATTCAAAATAAATACGAGGAAATAGAAGTAGCAGAACAAGTAGAGAGAGTCTTGAGCCATCAGGCGACAATAACAAAAATAACAGAAAATAGAAAACAAAGCAGTACGTAGTAGCATATGTAACAAAGGAAAACTAGAAACAAAAGTCATCATCCATCATCTTCATTCCTCAGGCACCACCTACAAATAAATTAAGCAACTCATATTTAATATGGTGTAATAAAGTTTGGTCTATATAAAAGGTTATATAATGATAAGTATAACTGGGTAGCATATCGAAACAAGAGAGCAAGGCCAAGCAACGGGTGCGCCAATAGCATCTTGAACTGTGTCAAATAATCCATACTTCCTTACCAAATATTCATCTTTTTTTATAGCGACTTGAACATTCACCTCGCATCAATTTGGTCCAATCACTTCACTCCTAACTACCTCATCCGGATCCAAACTCTTTACCCATCCCTTTGCCACAATCTCTGAGTTCGAAATGCTCTTCAGGTAAACTTGAATTCCAACCTACAATTATAATTTGCATAAATAGGTGTCATAGTTTAATTACCAAGAGCACAAAATTTTCATTCAAATAAACACATACTCGTAAAGGTCGAGGTTCATTGGCTATGAGGCCCTATGGTGATGGATGGGGAAAATTTGGACCATGAGAATCATTATCACTCGACCCTTGCCTCTGTGCTTCCCTTGCTTTATATTGAGCCAATTCGGCACTAAGTCGTTCAGCAGTAGACTTCCATTGTAGCTTATCTCTATGACGAGCAGAACGACTTGGAACCACACCCCAAACATCAGAAGCGCGAACACCTAGCCCATACATTTCTGCGGTTCCATTCTTGTCGTTACCCATTACTTTAGAATATATATCTTGAGGTCCAGGCTCATCCAATTCATGCTCTGAAAGTTGAGAAGTCAATTCTTCCATTTGTTCCTGATAAAAAGTACTAAACTTGTTAAATGTGATAACCTTAAAACTACACAACTTGCAAGAAATGACATTAATTCCAGATAAATGAACATAAAGATGTAGTGCATACAATGGCATCTGCAGCTTCTTCATTTTGTGTAATTCCATCTTTAGAAAGCAAGCCCGAAACAACTCCTTTCTAGTTGGTTCACGCCCCAAGATTACCTGTTTCAACAACAAAAAATAGAGTATATGAAAACAAGTGTTAATTCCAAATAGCCCAAGGAATCATTTATTCCACAAGTAAAAAACACCAATAATGTGTGACCATTTGAAGATAACTTGCCATGTTATAGGTCAAACTATCAAGTAAAGAGACAAACAACCTTAAACTAATGTTGTGTTAAATACTAACATGCAAAAATAAGTACCCATTTCAAGATGAGAAATTGCATCCATTTTAAAGGTAAAGATACCACAAAACATACCATGGCCATTCTTCTAAATAGCATGGATCATTTTATCCACACAACACAGAGTATTTATCCAGTGCAAATGTATTATACAAAAGACAGAACCAAGAACCAACTACATAAATAAGTTAGTAACTAACACATATAAAGGACTATACAAATACAATGTGGTTAACTCTAATCTAACCAACCCATCATGTTTCATACCCAAGTATTTATGAATTCTCAGGCTTGTGTTTATTATACACATCAGTTTGACTTTTACTAAAAATCAACAATTATGGCATTCTTCTCTAATTAGCATAAAAAGTACATGTTCATCCACCAAGAAAAATCAGCTAATATACTATTTTTATCATGTTACATAGCTTTCTAAATTTGTGAAACCGCCCTATTGTGCCTCTATGTATCAAATCCATATGTAAACATATATCATTCTTTGACTCTTGCAAAATCAAATCTGTCCAAAACTTACTGTCATAAAACTTGTACCAAAACCTAACTTGAGGTCACTGGTTAGTACCAATATATTGAATTAAAAATTACCAAGTAATCTTTTTGAGTCTACTTAAACTGGTTGTCGTTATCTAGTTTCGGTTATAGCATAAATTTAAGCAAATAACAAACAAAAAGAAAGAGACACTTCACCATCACTCCTAGCATTATGATATTAATTTAAGGCTAAGAGAAGGAGATTTTCATACTTGCACCCCTAATGCAATCTCTTAATACATATACAGTTGCACGAAATTATTAAATTACCTTTTGCTTTTCACGAACTTGAGCATAACTTGTTTTACCCGTGACTTGTACCATCTTCTTTTTTGCCCTATTGGCCTTATTTTTTTCACTAAGTCGCTGAGGTAAAAATATAAGGAGTTAACCCAACAATAAAAATTTGTTGTTGAAAGCTGAAAAACTATTACATACTTTAGATTTTCCCTTATTCCAATACTTGACGAGTCTCTTCCACTGAGACGCAAGCACCCGTTTTGGCTTGAAGGTAATTTGTTCACGAAATGGCAAAGTCGGATCATAGTAGTCCTTTATAACTCTCGCCCTCCAATTTTTCACTTTCCTCCCAAAAGATTTCAAAATCCAGTCATCAGAACCTGGGGAGAGATCAAATTTGTCGTGAAAAAAAAATATGTCGTCACATGAAGTAATATTTATATTAATCAGTTAGATATGTAATTATTTCTGACATACATTCACGGTGTCTAGCAAGATTTGTTTCTTGGCATTCGTAACTTTATTTCATGGTTTGTGAAGCTTGCAATACTTCCCACTCCTTGCAAGCGATCCTATGAAATGGGTCAATGTGCTAGTTGTTTTCTCAACGGGTTGCCCATATTCATTAAATTGAACGCTAATACGGTCCTCTTCAGTTTTGGTCCAAACTTTTGGCATAAATGTTGGCCCTCTAACTCTTTTTCGCGCATTCCCTGGAACTGCAAAGAGTAAACAGAACTTGAAATTAAATAAAAAAAATCTAACAACCTAAGGTACTATAGTGAACCAATTAAACAAGCCAAAAGGAAGAAAAAAACATACCTTGAGCGTTGTTAGGTTGGTTAGAGCCAACTTCAATCACATCTTCATCTTGTTGGCTATTGTTATGACCTCTGGTGCTAACTCGATTGTGCCTCCTTGACGCCATTCCTAACAGATGAAAAGACAACAAATCATTAGTATTTGTTTTCCAAAAAAAGGCAACTCTCATAACCAAAGAGTAAACAGAACTTGAAATAAAAAAAACAAAAAACAGTCAACATAATTTACTTTTCACATGAAATATACCCTTTACTTACAGAAGTCGTTTATGTAAGTTCCATTTAACTACTTGTCTACTTTAGAAGCTTTTTTAATAAATCAAAGATGTTATAAAGTATCTTAATGCAGATGGGATGTGGATGCGTAAGTTTACATTTGTGGAGCTTTTGTATTATATGGTCTTGTATACAGGAGGAGATTGATTCAGAGATTACTATATAGTTATTGTTCTTAGCAAAAAATGTTCAAATTTGTATTGTTGTTGTAAGCCAGTATATATAATTCAGTATAAACTACCGCAAACTATTTTTAAAGACCGAATGATAATGCACTTCAGTTACAAACAACTATGAAAAGAAGCATCCACAATCACATCAGTGTGCTAAGATTTCAAACATAATGAACTGATTTTGTATTAAAAACAGCTTATGAAAGCGAATGAGCAAATAAACAGATAGTAAGCTTTTATAACAATACCAGCAATCCAATGATTTCACAAGAAACGAGGTGACAAATACATCTGTTCCCCAATTAGTTTTATTACAAGATATATGTGACACTGATTTTGGTAGACATTTTTGACCCGCTCTTATGTTAAAACGATATAAAACCGTAAACTTTTGACTTACCACTATCCATATCAACAAGCTTTACAATCCTCAATTTCACTATATGTGAGTTGAACTTGTGTGAATAAGATATCTTCTATTTTCAACTTACAACATCATGGTTTAACATTATACTTTACAGTGAAATTTAGATATACTTGTTCCCAGATTCTTGTTAGGTTTGTGATTGACACATATACTTTACACATTCATACACATGGTTTCGACATCTATAGACTCACACACGTTCACACGACCTGATCATTTATATACATCTGATCATAACTGAACCTAAGCAATAAACTCTCCAACTAGATACTAGATACTTGGTGCCTATATACACAATCTCTCGATACTTGGTGCCTCTACTGCTACATAAACAAAGTAACAAAGATCTGCCATTATTTACTTACAAATACGGCCAAGAAGTTTTTAACAAACCATGATTTACTTACAAATGAAGTTTTTAAAGATTAATCACAAGCTACTAGCACTCAACACGGCCAAGAACCAGGTCAACAAACAAATTCATTATTGCCTAAACATCATAAACACATACCTTGAGCATTGTTAGGTTGGTCAGAGCCAACTTCAATCACATCTTCATCTTGTTGGCTATTGTTATGACCTCTGGTGCTAACTCCATTGTACTTCATTGACGCCATTCCTAACACATGAAAAGACAACAAATCGTTAGTATTTGTTTTCCAAAAAAAAGCAACTCTCATAACCAAAGAGTAAACAGAACTTGAAATCAAAAAAATAGTATAACAACCTAAGGAACTATAGTGAACCAATTAAACAAGCCAAAAGGAAGAAAAAAAATACCTTGAGCGTCATTAAGTTGGTTAGAGTCAACTTCAGTCACATCTTCAACTTGTTGGCTATTGTTACGACCTCTGGTGCTAACTCGATTAGCCTCCTTGACGGCATTCCTAAGTTATAATATGCAGATGAAAAGACAACAAAATGTTGGTATTTTTTTCGGAAAAAGGCAACCTTTAGGGCTATGCTAGCATAGCCTAAAATACAAGCTAGTAACAATACAACCAAATTTATTGGTTCTTTGAAATGAAATATGTTGATGACATAACACAAGGCCACGGTCACATAACTGAGTGTTTACAATATTGCATGATAAAGCTTTACAGAATTGTCATTGATATTATATTAGTATATGAGTGTCTAACACTCCTCCAACATATGATATGAACCAAGAGCAAGCCTGTTCAATGTTCCAAAAGATTACTTTGCATATAAGACATTTTTAACTTAGTTTCAATTTAGAAGATGCGAGTATATAAGATAGTTATAGAGAAAAACATCTTAAAACCATTAACAAAGCATAAAATATAACATGAAATCAAGATATCTTTATTTTTAACTTATAAGAAAGCACCTGATGAATGTTTAATGAACAGGGTACATCACAAGGGAATAAGTAGTACTCTATTATGGATGTTTTTAAACAATATATACATAGATTGGGATTGAAACAACACTACTGTACTGTCACACATCGCCAAGGCGGAAACACGAGAGTGTAACTTCATAGATATCATCACAACACATGGTGTCTAGATAGAGAAATACTACAATGCACATAAGTAGAGCAAAGTACAAACATAAAGTGTTGTAACAATACCCAAAGATAAATAACCAAAACATAATCCAAAGGTATCTTCAATAGAATATGAAAGTACCAAAAGAAAACAAAATCTCATCACAAACAAATCCAAATATTGTCAAAATCAAACATAATGTAAAGTCTTCATAAATGCAACTAAGTCTCCCTAATTGCCTCCCTCAATCTTTGCCTTAGAAAGCTCACCTGAAAATGATGCTTAAAACGTCAACATAATGTTGGTGAGATTCATAGGTTTACGACACACAATACACTCTCAAGGCAACCGATATACTGTGATCATAAAACATAGCTGGACATACAATTACAGTTATCATATAAGCTAACAAATATTCACACAAAATAAATGCAACCAATAGAACGGTACGTGTCCTCCGATCCAACATATATATATCTATAGACATCAATTAGGTTGCTCATGCGAGAGCAATAGGACAAATCATCCCCCCCCCCAATTAGGTCTCTGATATGCATGCCTGATAATACTCAATAATCACTACATATAATAATCGCCTCATAATAATCATCACATCATAATAATCATCACGTATAGCATACATAAGATAACATCATAAGTCCAAGATTTTAAATACACATAATCACAGTAGCTCAAAATATTTAAGACAAGCATCATTCCCATCCCAAGTTTAAAACAAAGTAAAAATATGGGACTATGAACTCACCT
>LBNU01010696.1:155773-167191 GCA_014162995.1 Artemisia annua
TAATCGTGGGTGTGCGTATGCATGTCTGTGTAAGCCCTCTAGGGGGGATCCGATTAGGAACGGCCTTGGTAAGGATTAGTAGGAGTCTTCACACTATGCTGTTGACAAATTCTAACTCCAAACCTGTAAGTACCGGATGTTTTATTGCTAACTGTTTCATTTCAGGTACAAAACCATCCTGAACACGGGCCTCCACATGCTCATACTTACATCTCAGAAAGCTCTCATGAAAGATCAAAGCAACATGAATGCCAAAGGTAGATTCCATGCCAAAAGAATCTACAAAGTGATAAAGACAAACGATCTTAAGTACAAGACCGTCTAAGAAAGGATTCTACGTCAACACAAAGAATCTTCACATATGAAAAGAGAGCTCCTCACTTATGAAAGTTTCAACCGTCAAAGATGTATGAGCATGTCGGAATGATGCAGATCCACTGGAGTCAAAGAATGTGACGAATGGCAGATTACTACATCAGATTGATCACTATCACATCAACGACAAAGAACAATGAACACCCATTTTATCTGGGGAGATTGTTAAGAACTAAGAACGATGAATCATTTCTACATAATCATCTTTGAGGACGTCTAAAGCCATGAATGCCACAACAAAAGTCAAAGTACCAAGACGTCCAGCAACCTCAAATGACCGTGACTGAACATCACTTCTTCAACAACCGATCCTTAGGGGGAGATTGTTAGAACCTAAGTTTTTCTACATTTTAGTCAAGTCTCGGTTATTTCAACATTTGTAATAGGTTGCTAAGTTGATTAAATATGTAACTATTAAGGATGAGTCCAATACTCGTCCAACGGGCCTAAAGCCCAAACGATTAAGAGAAAGGAAGGAGTAGGCGTGTTGCCCTAGCTCCCATCCTATAAATAGGACATCTATGTATCCCATTCTCTTGTTGGTTATTTCAATAATATAGAGAAACTCTTGCACTTTTATTCTTCATATTTGATCTAATCAACCAAACTCTATTTCTCATCTCATTTCTACCAAATCTATACTTGTGTTTACAATATGGTGACCTAACATACTTTTCAAAGGTGTATGATAGCAATCTTTCATGATATGATTGAAGAATCCGTGGAAGTTTTCTTGGATGACTTTTCAGTCTTTGGAAATTCTTTCGATAAATGCCTAAATAATCTAGATAAAATGCTTCAACGTTGTGAAGACACAAATCTTGTGCTTAATTAGGAAAAAGGCCACTTCATGGTCAAAGAAGGTATTGTGCTCGGACATAAAGTGTCAGGAGCAGGACTTGAAGTCGACAAAGCAAAAATTGATGTAATTTCGAAACTTCCACCTCCTACTAATGTTAAAGGCATTATAAGCTTTTTAGGACATGCAGGATTCTATCGACGATTTATTAAAGATTTCTCAAAAATCGCTCGACCTTTAACTAAAATTCTAGAAAAGGATGTCACCTTTGAATTCGATGATGAATGTCAAAAGGCTTTCGAATCTCTAAAAGAAAAGCTCACATGCACACCCATTATAATAAGTCCAAATTGGAATTTACCATTTGAATTAATGTGTGATGCAAGCGATTTTGCAGTCGGAGCTGTTTTAGGACAGAAAGATGGTAGACATTTCCATCCTATTTACTTTGCTAGCAAAACACTCAACGCAGCTCAACAAAACTACACGGTTACTGAAAAAGAACTCATGGCCGTTGTATTTGCATTCGATAAATTCCGAGCATATCTAGTTCTATCTAAAACTGTGGTCTATACAGATCACTCCGCTCTCAAATATCTATTTAAAAAGCAAGACGCTAAACCACGTCTTATTCGTTGGATTCTTCTTTTGCAAGAATTTGATATAGATATCAAGGACAAAAAAGGTGTTGAAAACTTAGCCGCCGATCATTTGTCTCGTTTAGAAAATGAAGATGAAGAAATAGAAATTGGAATAGATGATAGTTTTCCAGACGAAACCCTTAATGCAATTAGTTCTCCAGACACGCCTTTGTTCGCAGACATTGCAAACTATCTGGCGGGGGACATATTACGAAAAGGAATGACTCACCAAGAGAAAGGAAAATTCTTCTCAGATGTAAAGAAATATTTTTGGGATGGTCCATACTTATTCAAAATATGTCCTGACGGAATAATCCGTAGATGTGTCTTTGGACCTGAAACTCGTGCTATTCTTGATAAATGTCACCAAAGACCTACCGGTGGACATTATGGTGCTACCGCTACCGCTTAAAAAGTATTCGAATCTGGATTCTATTGGCCAACAATTCTAAAAGAAGCACACACTCTAGTTCGCCTTTGCGAAGCATGTCAGAAAACTGGAAACATTTATAAAAAAGATGAAATGCCCATGAATTACATTCTAGTTTGTGAAATTTTTGACATCTGGGGTATAGACTTTATGGGACCTTTTCTTAAATCATCAAAATTCGAATATATCCTAGTCGCTGTTGACTATGTTTCAAAATGGGCAGAAGCCCAAGCTCTTCAAACAAATGATGCCAAGGTTGTTATAACATTTCTTAAGAAACTATTCTGCCGTTTTGGAATACTAAAAGCTCTAATTAGGGACAGAGGTACTCATTTTTGCAACAAATTAATGGAAAAAGCTATGAAAAGATATGGAGTTAACCATCGATTCTCGACATCATATCACCCTCAAACTAGTGGTCAAGTTGAAAATACTAATAGAGCTCTTGAAAGAATACTTGAAAAAACAGTTAAAGAAAATCCAGCTGTTTGGTCAAGAAAATTAGAGGATGCTCTATGGGCCTTTAGAACTGCTTATAAAACTCCAACTAGAACAACACCATACAAACTCATATATGGTAAAGCATGCCACCTACCATTTGAATTAGAACACCGTGCATACTGGGCACTTAAAAATTGTAACCTAGATCTAATAGCAGCCGGTGAAAAACGAATGTCTAAACTTCACGAATTCGACGAACTACGCTTTTATGCTTATGAAAACTCTCGTCTTTATAAATAAAAAACTAAAGTTTGGCATGATAGAAAATAAAAAATGAGAAAAGAATTCAAAAAAGGAAATAAAGTCCTCCTTTTCCAATCAAAGTTCAAAATCAAACAACAAAAACTTACAAGCCGTTGGATTGGACCTTATATTGTTAAACACCAATATCCATCCGGATATGTTGAATTATACGGATTTGACGATAAAAGTTTTATAGTCAATGGTCACAAGCTTAAATTATACCATGAGGAAGAAAGTTTTAACGATAGAAGGAAGAACCAACACCCTTCTTTCCAAATGACTAAAACACACTAATCACATGAGTCGAGCTATAGACTCTGAAATTAGCGCTTGGCGGGAGGCAACCCATTTTAATCTGTTTTATTTTGTTTTATTTTGTTTCATTTTTGTTTTATTTTTTCTCTCATCTATTTAATTAAAGCTTTGTTTAAAACACACTATAAATCTTAAGTGTGGAGGTAAAAAAAAAACATAAAACCCATAAAACCCAAAAATATTTTCAATTTTTGTATGTTTGTTTTTTATCTTTTGCAGATTATTATGAAGACCGCATTTGGGAAGCACAACTCTTCATACTTTCTCATTTGGCCTAGGGAAGTTACTCTCTTTTTCTACTATTATATTTTTTCTATTTTATTTTATTTATCCAGTTAGAAACATTGAGGGCAATGTTCAACTTTAGTATGGGGGGAGTCAAATAGTTAAAATATTTATTCCACAAGCTGATTATATGACTAAACCATTTTAAAAACATCAAACTTATATGTTTTTACAAGTTATTAAGGCAAATCCACTTGGATTGACACTATAGCTAGACACAATTTCATTCACCACAAAGTGAGATATTTATAAGCTGTAGAACCGTAGAGGGGGGGGGGGTGAATACGGTTTCTTAGGCTTTTTGAATGTTTAAAAACTTTAAGCCAAGAAGAATCAAGTGGTCTAGACAATAACAAACACTAACGCAATCCAAAGTATATAAAGCGAGTAAAGAGACAACGATATATACTGGTTCGGGATGGGGGGGGTTTATACCACCCGTACGTCCAGTTGCGAATCCACGACACGATACTATTCCACTAGTATAATCCTTTCGGTGGACTACAAACCATTACAATTTACTCCACCGATATTCACCAATATCGATGCTCACAAAGAAGGAGTTACTCCCACGGTATTCGGCCCTCGGAAACCACCCAAAAGAATCTCGTGATTTGACTTCACCTGAGGGTCACCAAGACCACTACCAAGACTTCCCACCGGAAGTATCAAACCCTAACTAGATCACCAATGATCTAGGCTTGGTCACCAATACACAAGACTTCCCGTACAAACAATTGAATAAATGAATATAAATTTGTTTAATCAAGTCCTAACCTAACCTAGAGACTCGATTATAGTAGAAAGGGTAAAGATAAGAAGACCCTCGACACAATCACAAGAGTGGATTAAGTTCTTGAGATTCTTCCCTTGCAAGGGGATGTGTTCTTGCAAAGATGTTAGTGTGTTTAACTAAGAACACAAGAGAGAATAGAGATATTAGAGAGAAAGAATCTAGAGAGAAAGAGTAACGGCAAGGGGTGAGGAATACAAGAGGCAAGGGGGTATTTATAGGCCAAGACCCAAACTTGGGAAAAATTTACCGAGGCCGACACGTCTCCCACGCGTCAACACGTGGGCAGCACGCCAGGCGCTCTGTTGTATATTTCCCAAGTGTTAGGTGTTGGATCCTATAAATACCAATCCTTGCTAAACCCCCAATTATACTTCATACTAAACCTTAACATTAATCAATCTAAGGTTTAACAACTTAAATAGTCAATTTGAAAAATGTTTTGTGAAGTGTTTATGAGAAAACCAAATACCAAGGGTAGAAGAGTAGAAAGGGTAATTTGGTAGGGGTAGAATGGTATTCCTCTTATGGCATAATAGAAGAGAATATGCCATGGAATATTCCTCACTAGGGAAGAGTGAGGGAGGTTAGAAGAAAATACTTTGCATTAAGAACAAATCTTCGACCATCACTTTTTCTCGTGTCGAATGCCTGGCACGAACTGATATAGCTAAGAGTCTGTGCACTAGATGGTGGATGGGGTCCATGATTGTTTTGTAGGAAGGTGGACTTCTGGACTTGTAATCTGCTAAACCCGAAATTTGCTGATAGTAGGGTGTAGGATTATAGTCATGTGGTCTTTCTCTTAGGCAAAGCTTGTGGTATTCTTGAAATGTGGGAGAATCAAGTGTCCTTCTAGTATAAATTCCCATTGCAGAGATGAATTGCCTCATATTCATTTCTCTCCTAACACCACCAAGTTGGAAAAACAAACAATTTTCCGTCATACTGGTTACTTCTTCATTAAAATCAACTGAGGCCAAAAATTCCCAAACATATTCTTGGACGACCGGTTCATTAATAGTAAAAATGGTCATCCAAGCACTGCAGATAAAGCTTCCATTGGGGCTGTTGAATTTGGTGTCACACAAATTTCAAACTCAGTTGTAACCTCTCCTATGGTAATGGTATTGAGAGCTTCCCTATTAAGAGCTTCCGGGACCTCAATTGTTTTACTCATTAGTTCATGGAGTTCATCCTTGCAAATCTTCCTGTCAGCCGGATCATAGTTCAAGAATTTGAGGCATTGGGCGGGACCGTTGTTGTTGTTTCCTGAAAATAAGAAAGTTAGAAACACACGAGTTATGGGGTCCAAGTCTTACGGCGTAGCGCTGTTAATAGCTACGCCGTAACTGATTTTATGTAACGATTACGGGGTAGTTCCATGAATAGCTACGCCGTAATAGGCTTTAAGTATTCTGCAAAAGCTGAAGCTACGGCGTAGCGCTATCACTAGCTACGCCATAGTTATTAATAGAGTTGTTCGGTATAAAATTCTTAGCTACGACGTAGTTCAATAACTAGCTACGCCGTAGTCAATAAATTTTGAAAATTAATTCTAGAATAAAAAATAAGTGCTACGGTGTAGCGCTATGACTAGCTACGCCGTAGCGACGGTTCTGCAGTCGCAATCTGCTATTGTTACAGAGCAATATCAAATTGCTACGCCGTAACCATAAAAATTCCATTCAAAGTTTCAAATATGAGTTTCCCACTCAAAATATATAGCGGGGCTAGTTTAATAACATCGATAAGTAGCAATTTAAACCCTATCCCTCATTTTATATTAAATTAAATCGAGCAAACCTAAACCAAACTAATACATTCGTTCAAACCATAATTAAACAGATTAGATCTCATCCCTAATCGTGTTTCAATCCTACCCATCTAATACTAGCAAGAACAAACCCTAAAAATCGTAAATAAATTATAGGAAAGGTCAAGATAAGAGATTAGGGGTGTTTACCTGCCATTGTAGATGCTAAGGAAAGGGAATGAACAAATTTCTTGAAAATTTTTTCGAAGAGGGGTCGTGTGTTTGTGTGGAATGAGTTGCAAAAGTGAATGTGTATGCAGCCTCGTGTTTAAATACCCTCTGGTTGCTACGCTGTAGCTCCTTGAATGAGCTACGCCGTAGCTAGTTCAAAATTTCAGTGTTCGTTTTAACCACCTAACATTGCTATGGCGTAGTTCGTATAGTTGCTATGTCGTAGTTAGGTTTAAAGTTTTAAGTGATAAATTGTAAATTTGCGTACCTGGATTTCGTAACGAGGTCAAAACTCGTATTTAGATCGCCAATGCATGTTTTGTCTTGATCTTTTAATGAGAAAATTTGAAACATATATTAATTTGCCTAAATAAACTGCTCCCCGGCAGCGGCGCCAAAAACTTGATGTGTTATATTCATCATGTTTTACATTTATAAACTTTGAATTATACGGATTAACACATACTAACGGGCAGTGTACCCGGTCATGTGTAGTATGCCTTTAGATAAATCCGAGTGTCGTCCCAAGAGCTGTTGCTCTGGAAAACTAAGATAAGAGCTAAAAAGGGGTATTAATTGAATATAGTAGATAGTAACCAAGACATAAAATAAACAAAAGAGGAAATAAAGATATTAGGGGTTAAGATAGGTTATTAAGATATTAAGTTAAAGCAAATTCATATTTTAGTGTTCTATCCAGTGGATGTAAGTCAACAAGAGTCAAATGGTCATATCATCAGAGCTATCTCGCATCTTGTCCTATTCTCGACTATTGTAAAGCCGAGAGTTCATTGGTCAGGGTACAAGAGTCATTAAGCGCCATGTTTAATAGACTTGTTCTAGTGGAACCCGGCATGGTCAGATCTTAGAATCCCTCTAGCTTCTTAAATATAACCGGTTGGTAGGTGGTCCTAGGGTTAATTCGCACATAAGGAAAGGTAGTACTATGGCCAATTCTTACCAATCCCCACAACCTACTAGTCTAGGGTCCTAGGGTTAATTCACCTAGACTGAATAGATTCAACCAAGCTTATATATTACCGAAACGAAAGAATAACGAACAAGCTAAGATAACGTCTACATAGATAAATATTAATAATAAACTAAAACCAAATCTTAATAAAGAGAATTCATGAATGCAAAACAAAATAGAATTCGAACATGTGTTAAACTAGGTGGTTCCTAGTCTAATTATATGGCATCTTTTTAGCCTTCGTGGTCTTCATTCTTCTTCTTGGTCATTCTCCCCAAACCCTAGTGCAGGTTTGGGGGAGAGGAACTTGATAAATTGTAGACGAATTTCCTTTGGTATATATAGGGCTCGTCTTTGTTACGGCGTAGTCGGTTGGTAGGACTACACCGTAATCCTTGTAATAATCACTACGGCGTAACTGGTTGGAGTGCTACGCTGTAGCCTTTGTAGAAATATACCTATGTCGTAACTCAATGACTAGTTATGGGCGTAGCCTTCATAAAATCTTTCTTACGCCGTAGTCCAATTACTAACTACGGGCATAAGGCTCATATCTTCAACATTACGCCGTAGTCCAATCACCAAATACGGCGTAGCCTTTGGTAATCTATGTTACGCCGTAGCTCAGTAGCTTGCTACGTCGTAGTCTTCAATTCATGGGGTAAATCTTCTAACGTTGTAGTATCATTACTTAACTAGACCGCCGTGTTTGTGTCTTCAACGTAACTTTAAGCGTAATTCCCACTCTTAAGCCAATAAATCATCAATAACGTATTTTTACTCGTCTTTACCCTGAAACCAAAATAGGAAGAAATAAGAGTAGATATTCTTCATATAAATAGAAAAGATGAGTAATTCAAAGAGATATTAACGCTTAAATCATGGGTAAATTTGATGTTACCAGTGTAGTGGTGGCAGATAGTTTACTCTTGCAATAACTAAAGAAAAGACTTATATTTGGTTTAAAGAAAATCAAGTAGCGTGTATCCCCCTTACAGGGTTTATAAAGCATTTAGAAAGCGTTTAAAAGGTGTGAGGCTATAAAACTCACCTGGGCTTAGGGAAATGTAATTGATGTCAAAAGTGACTCGGAGATTAGACTGCCTACTCACGTATCCTGGGGTTTGTTGGTGTGGGTGTATGTCAAGCTTTAGTTATATTGTTTTAAGTTTTCTCAAGTAATCATTCTTAGGGTTTTTAGTGTTAGTTATTGATGAGGCGAAAAGTGTCACGCTTTTAGGGGGTCATTTAAACCCTAATTCGTAATTATTTGATCCAATATTGCCTTAAAACGTTCCTTTTGTCATTTTAGGTACTTTGGAGAAGAAATCTAGAAAAGGAAGCATTTTGGATGTTTTTGGAGCATAAACGTGAAGAAAACGACAAAGTCTCAAATTATGCTGGAAACAGTACCTGACGGCGTCGCTCTTTACGAGGTGACAGCGTCATGCTTTGACAAAGAGGTGAATAATTTTTACACGAGACGGGCCAGAAAGATTTTGAAGCCTTTACACGTGACGGCGTCACGTGTAAATTCACCTAGGCTGTCACGTTATAACTCAAAGAGAGACAACCCAGAGACTTTTAAAGAGGGACGGCGTCAAGAGTAGATCTGAGCAATCCGAGAAGGGTTTTGGCAGCAAGGTGACGTCATCATGAGCTAAAACGTGACACCGTCAAGTTGTAAAATCTATATATAGTTTTCTAATTTTCATTCATTAAGTGTGTAACTTTTGGGAGAACTTTAGGGATAAACCCTAGGTCATGGTTTACTCTATTTTCAAGGGTTTTTCACCCTTGAATCATTCATGTTCAATTAAAGATAAGTCTCCTTTCAAATCAATCAATATGTCTATGTGTTGCTTGATTATATCTTATGCTTGTCTTTACTTTAACATGCTAGGCTAGGTTTCTCTTGTGTTTGCTTAGATCAAATGAAACCTAGCTATTGACTACTTGTTGTTGGTTTGTTATTGATTGTTGTGGGTGGGTGATGTTGATGTTAGGCTTAAGAAAACTGGCTAACCTCTTATACGGTAACTTGCTTGAACGTCTTAAGAAACATGAATCGGATGTGTACTACGATTATATGGTTGTTTTTAATGCATAAGCGAATTCTAGTGATCCCATATTAGGAGCTTTTAGTCGGCTCGGCATAGGAGTGAAGTAAGAGCTTATAGAGTTAGGGAAGATTGTCCACGACCCTACGAATGGTTTAAAGGAATACAACCCGTCATCCACACAATTGTAACAAACCAATTAACGGGTAAAAGATAGCTAGGGAGTAAGGAAATCTAAGTAAATACATTTTTCTCCATATAAGTTTCACAATCAATCTACTTTTCTTGTTATTTTATTTTATTTGCAATAGTAGTTATTTGGGTTAGTTGATTAGCAACTAATTCCGACCACTCTTCAAAATACCCGAGATTTTACTTGCTTTCATAAAATATAAAAATGCAAAAAGAATCATCCCTCAACCCTTAGACCTAAATTAGAGCAGTTTTCAATCCTAACAACACTATTCCCTGAGAGAACGATCAATCCCCCGGTACTTGCCACTTCACTATACTACATCGGTCAGGTACACTGCCTGGTGGGGGTTGTAAGCTTCTCAAGATCCCTTGAGAGGTAAAACCTAGTGCGAAGGTTGCAAAACCCATGCATCAAGTTTTTGGCACCGCTGTCGGGGACTAGTTATTGCTGAGGTTGAAAATTTTATTTTTATTTAGGTCTACTCATTATATTCCTTTCTAGTGAGATTTTTATTTTATTTTTATAGGTTTTCTTTATTCTATCTTTTCTTCGGGCCCTTTGTTCGTAAAACCATTTTCATTTGTCACCATGGCAGATGAAATTCCATTTAGATCATTGACAATGGAGGAACAATTATATTTTACTAATAGATTTGCTTCTTATCATTCCAATGAATTTTTGTGTGATCTTAGTGATATCTAAGAGGAGTTGGGGGTAAAATTAGATGGGTTTAATGAATTCTATGCATGTGTAATTTCTATTAGACGATCATTATCAGGATCAATTCCTTTTAGTAAGACCCTTTGGAAAATTTTTGAGGAAAGCTTCGTAACCGTGACCCATAAATTGAATGAATTGATGGTTTTGTATGAGGATATAGATGATCTAGACACGAGGAAGGATGAGGAAAATAATGCAAGCCCACAGAGTACCCCACAAGTCCTACCATCATTTGAGGCTTACACACCACCCGTGACTTACCCGGAAGAAGTAGAAGAGAATATAGGAACCCCAATAGAGGTAGAGCCCTTGGACCAAACACAACTAGAAGAAATAAGTTTGAATACTTGTAGTTATAACCTTTCTTTTAGTTCTATGGAAGTTCCTAGTTTTGATGAACTGGAGCCTCAACCAAAACCGTTACCTAATCTTCCATCCTTGGATGAAAATTTAGGAATTGAAATAGGTCCCGATCCACCCATCAAACCATATAGTACGGGTAGTTTTACGATGAAGGTAGTAGACTCTAAGCCATGTGGAATGGAAGCCAATATAGGAGTGAACCATGACCTTACATACTTACATCACCCATTCATTATTGATCACAAGCAGCATTATGGGTTTAAACCGGGTTTATTAGGTCAAGATGGATTCCCAACTAGGAGTCTCTCGAAATTGATAGAAGATGATCCCTTTCTAGGAGAAAATTTCAATTCACCCACTGACCCAATTGAACTAGGTAAGGTTATGATGAAAGGAGTACAACTCTTTGATCATACAATTCATCCCTCACTCTTTTCTCACATAGCCTACTCCTATCAAGTTGGTGTGTATCGCTACTATCACCCGCACTTGATCCTAAGTGTAGGGAAAACCTCCCTTATCTCCGCTAAATAAGGGTAGAGTCAGGCTCGTGACTCGAACAAAAACAAGCGCTTCTTGGGAGGCAACCCAAGCTTTATTTGTTTTGTTTGTTTGTTTGTTTGTTTGTTTGTTTGTTTTTATTTGTTTCCGTATGTATGTTTTATTTTTCTTACAAACGATTCATGTTTCAAATTACATTGTGAAAATGCTTTATTTTGTTTTTAACTTCGTCTTAA
>LBNU01010698.1:18982-36614 GCA_014162995.1 Artemisia annua
CTTACACCCAATCCTTTGCCTATAGATACTCACCAAATCCAGATACCTTATATCTATTTTATTGATATTTTCATGACACTGTGGAGTAAAGCGTAGTCACTAAAACTGAACTTGATTTGTATGTGAACGGTTAATCACACTCGGAAACCTCGTTGTCCACATTCTACATTTACTTGAAAGTAAACATATTTTCCTGACATGTGAGTGACACATGGTCCACAAACTTTCTATTGAACTCACATTACTTTTACTCTACATTGTTATTTATACAGAACCTATGAACTCACCAGCGTAAGCTGCTTTTAGCATGTATTTATTTTGTTTAAAGCGATAGCTTACTATTGGAGGCGTTGGCAGGCAAGGCATGGTCATTAGATGACTCTGATATAATTGGGACCGCTTTATTTGATTCTATGGGCCTATTTTCGCACTATTGTTGAACGATGTAAATTGAATATTTTGTAAAGAAATTTTTTCTAAATGGTTGAGATAAAACCGTTCTTTTTTACTTTGTGTTGTGATACCAATTGAGTAGCACCCCAGTGACATGTATGCTGCCGTGGACCCGATTTTGGGGGTGTTACAGGAGTGGACCCGAGGCCTTAGCCCTGGGATCCACCTCCGACGGTCAAGTTAGTATTGATGGGAATATTGCATACAAGAATTAGGTTTTGAGTAACCTGTTGTGTTGTGTCTCAAGAAGGGAATCATAGCCATATATTTGATAGGGCTTGGAATAGGGTTTAGGCGTAGAGTGGGCGCTGTCTGCCGGGCCTAGCCCATTCATGGCCCAGTCCAGACTATACGTCCACAGCCCCCTAAGTCTAGTGTGACATAGTGCATGGCTATGTTATGCTAGACTTAAGTTCTGTTCATGGCACGTAGGCCCAATCAACCATGACGGCATGGGCCCATGTGTGCGCAACTCAGGTGTGCACATGGGACGGACTATTACTGCTCAGCCCAAATGCGACAGTGCGCACGGGCCCATGGCGCAGTCCTGGTTAGCCCATTAGACCTATATCCGAATTCGCGACCTTGTAGGCGCGTCCGTGGTGACCTGAGTAACACCCGTTCTTGACATGACGGGGAGGGATGCGCATATGCTAGGTTTCCTGCCACAGTGTGACAGTAAAGACACCGTAACGAAAACACAACGTAGTTCTATAGTTGGGGTAACACTGACATTGCGATTGTGAGAGTCTCACAATGGTGAAGGTGGATCTCGTATGCTGCATCCTGGGTAAGGGCGTACCTTTTGTACCAGTAGCGATGCAGCATGGTGCGACAGAAGACATGCTTCTGTGGCAAAGGTGCGCGTTATGCGCGACAAGGAGGTGCGAACATTACATCCTTCTTTACAATCGACAGAGGACATCTCCCCTGAGTGACGCGTACAGAACCAATGGTATTATATACCCTGGTAGGCCCCCAAGTTTGATGGTGCTACTCTTGTAGGAGCATTAAACTTAGTTATTCAAATCCTGAAAAACACTTAATGCAAATATTAAAAGTATATGCCGCAAAACGCAACATATAAAACCTAACGAAGTAAAAGATTAGCGTGAAGCAATATATAGCACATAGCATGTGAAATTAACACATAAGAGAAGTAGTAGTGCGAATTACATCTATCGTGAGGTTTTACAAACTACATAAATAATGAATTGTTGTTTCAATCGCACCGTGACCGTGACCGCGACTAATAGTTTCAATCGCATGCACAGACGCAGATGGATGTATCGTGACCACATAGACCCGAACGTGTTAGGATGATCGCAGATGAACATAACATGACCACGGCTTTTGTCCAGTGCGCTCATGGCGATTGACTAGCATCGTGGTGCCTGTTCGTAGCTAATATGCGAAGATGTCCGAAGGCTCGGCCTAACGCGGGTAGATTCATCGTGACTGCGTTGTTCAAATGTGCAAACAAGCATACCAACCGTAAAAACATTATGTGCGTGAATTAATTCGCGGCGAAAAGATAAAGTAGGTCCGATCTTGCGGACTTAGTGCAACTATAGATAAAATCGTGTTTACCAAGTTAAAAGATTTACATAAAATCTTATGAATATTTAAAAGATAACATATCTTAACGCATGAATACCGCATCGGCCGGGTTTTAAAGTGCAACCCAAAAAAAATCCAAAGTATTAAAGTTACCGGCTTTTGAACTCGTTGGTTGCTTTCCGGTGATGTGAGAGCACGAAACTTGTCGTAGTCATGTCCCACGGATGGCGCCATCCTGTTGATACATAATATGGCGCGGGCTGGATCCAACGACTCTCCCTGGGCCGTTCTTCGTTTTCTCGAGCCCTGAGTAGACCTGTCAACAAAGAGAACCCCTTAGGAGTGGACCCGAGGCCGTAGCCCCGGGATCCACCTCCGACGGTCAAGTTAGTATTGATGCGATATAGCATACAAGAATTAGGTTTAGAGTAACCTGTTGTGTTGTGTCCTCAAGAAGGGAATCCCAGCCATATATTTATAGGGCATGGAATAGGGTTTAGGCGTAGAGTGGGCCGCTGTCTGCCGGGCCTGGCCCATTCATGGCCCAGTCCAGACTATACGTCCACATTTCTGTATAAGCTCTCTTTCAGACGTTAAGAAACCTCTTAA
The DNA here is from genome assembly GCA_014162995.1 of Artemisia annua. Classification (NCBI taxonomy): domain Eukaryota; kingdom Viridiplantae; phylum Streptophyta; class Magnoliopsida; order Asterales; family Asteraceae; genus Artemisia; species Artemisia annua. The sequence goes on from LBNU01010698.1 coordinate 21,605, forward strand.
AACGTCTAAGATTATGTTGACATGATTATTTCTATCATTATATTTTATACAACTGCACAACGTAATAATCATAATGTTTACAACAAGTATAAGTGAAGAACTATTGCACAATCAAATAGGTTTACATTTCGCTTACAATAATGAGTTTGCTTAGTGTTTATTATGATAATTCATGATCATGGTGAAAATAATGATATATGAATTTAGACGAGCAGGGTAATATAATTGAATATATAGAAGTAGTACCTGTAGTAGCATCTTACACACACACTTTTTTTGAAAGAGATCTGGTGGTAGGTCGTTTAAGAGGGTCAAAATTAAAAACCCGAGCAGATAGAATATTGGTTGTGGATTATGACTTCCTATCACTTGCAAAAAACTTAGAATGCTTATTACATGGAAACTATATATTAATATCGTTTTTGTTCATATTATTTTGCTACGTGAGTTCTCTTAGATTACAACTCACATGTTCATATACATGCAAGAATAATAGACTCACAAAGTATCTAATTTTATCTTTTACAAGTTCTTTTGTCATAAGTTCAAGCAACAACACAAACATTACTTCCCTCTTGCAATAAATTTTTAACACCAAATATATACCAAGTTACCAACCCTGTTACACATTGATTAAATAACATTGACCTTTTTTTATTATTTTCTCTGAAATATTGATTTTTCTCATATTTCCAACACTTCGTACCAGTATGTGGTCCAAGTGTTCCTTTATACAATTTAGAAAACTTACAGCCAGATATCTATTGGCACAAAACAAATATCACTGCAAACAAAACAGTCAATATCTTAGAGTCGAAATGTGTAGTACACAGAATATACTGTTTAGTACGTAATTGCGGGCTGCTATAACTGTACGTATGGATACTTGAGGTTGCAAAATATAGGGTAACTAGGTATTATTGCAATAAATTCAATGTGATAGATGTCATACATTGATATAATTAATCACACACTATTAAAGGAGGGTACCCTCGTGCCATGGCTCCAGCCCAAAAAATGTCGCGCCAACGGTACCAAAGCTCGCGCCATCGCAACGGTACCAAAATATAGTGATAGCCTTTTTATTTATTATTATTTTTTTTTATTTCTTTAAATTTGAATTTGAATTTGAACGTTTACGAATAGTGAAAAAAAATACACTTTGTGTCAAAAAATAGCCGTTTTTTCTCCTTTTTTTCAAACTTTTACCTCTTAAAAATCCAATGAATACCTCTTTATTATTCCAAATCTTATACACACTTTCAATATCATTTCTACCTCAACAATACTTATTTTTCTTTAAAAAAAACACCATGAATCCCAACACCTATGATCATTACGATATTTATTTCCAAGATGATTCGGACCGATATATGCGGGGTTTTGAGGCTTATGAACAATTTCTACCTTTGAGTAATAAAGAAGCCGGGGGTTCGGGCTCAGGATCGGTTCCTAAGAAGAGAACATACATACCACGTAAAGGAGAAGAGGCGAAACAACTACTACTTGACGACTATTTTGGCGACGAAGACACTCCGCCTAAATACCCGGAAGAGAATTTTAGGCGAAGATATCGTATGAGTTCTACTCTTTTTATAAAATTAGTCAATGATATTACAACTTATGATGTTCGTCCTCTTGCCGAACACTTTAATTTTTTTTTAAACAACATTACGATGCTACCGGTCGTGAAAGTATTGGTCCTATTTTGAAGTGCACATCCGACGTACGCCAATTGGCTTACGGCACAACACCTGATTCATTTGACGAGTACTTGAAAATTGGTGAACGTTGTTCACGAGACTGTTTAGATAACTTTACTAAATGCATATATGTCGTATAGATTTTCTGAGACTCAACCCAACAATTTCCGGAACTGCACTTTGACCCATTTCCGAAACATGAAGTTGAACATAATCTGGATCTACATCATATTAAGCATAACATAAGTGATACATTATTGTTTCATACATATGTATACCCTTCCCCAAACAACCAAAGTGGGTATTTTTTTATGCTTGTTCCAAACACTTCACTTTTGCACTTCTATTACAAGTTTGACACTTTAAGTCTACATTTCTGGAAAATCCTTTACACAACTTCAAAAGACACTTAGGGTGTAACTAGTTGTATCTAGAGGAGGATAACTGAGTTCATTACCAACCTGAACACCACCGAATAGCTATCCCATAAGCCCTTTTTCCTTTAACCTTATGATCACCGCTAGTCTCACCTATAAAATATGATATGAAGCAGCGTAAGCTAATACTTAGTGAGTAAATGAAAGTACAATAACTGAAAGCATAAGGTATAATGAGCATACCGCAACTATGATAACAAGCTATTAAACATGTATCACGTGATGCTTCTTTTAACACAATTCATTGCTTGACTATGGGTTCTTAAAAGCACATTTATTACACATATTATCAAAGGTGCATAACGAGCACAAGTATTCCACACGGGATCATGGGTGCATAAGCATGACTATTCAACAGAGGAGCATGGATGCATAAGCACGATTATTCCACACAGGATTATGAGTGCATAAAGCACAATTATTCCATGATGGACTATCATTGCATAACGAGCACATATCAACTATAAATAAAATATGACCAAATGGGTCATCATGAACTATAAAATCATTACTACACGAGTCAATATAAGTATTCAACATAAACTATGAAACAATATAACATGAATATCATAAATATGAGATACGGGTGTTAAACACCTGGTACTTAGGCTTCACCTCTATTTCGTTACTCACCTTATGGCACTAGAACCATTTCCAAGGTTCCCGACTAACTCCTTGCACCTTTAATCATGACATATACATGAATTCAACATATATAAGGCTAGTGTTTGGGTATACTATGAATAAGAAGGGTGTTTGGCTAGTTACTTCAAACTAACAAAAATTCATTCTTATGCAACCAAACTCATACTTTGGTATAAAACACCGTCACTTGGTTACGCATAATTTCCCATAACAAGAATTTTCATTCTCTTTGATTCTATGATTATCTCAAAAATTTATAATTTCACAAACTATCATAATTTACCCATGGAATCATCTAACCCATTCTATAATGACTTAGGATGACATTTAATTAAAAAAAATAAAAAATAAAAAAAAAATCCCATAATGGGTTTAGGATACAACATGAATTAGAGGTTTCTATTAATTCAATACCTTTAATATAAGTTGATTAAGACACCAAATTCAACTCCTCCACTCTTCTTAATTCAAATTCCAGACAGGATAGCCTAATCAACCCTTCAACACGTACCTTACGTAAACAATCCCACCTTATTTATATCATGCTCTCATTTAAACATTTTCACACAAATTTCTTACTTCTCTCTATTAAAAAACACATACTTGTAAACTATGGATCCGAATGAAAATGTTTGTTACAACTCCGATGAAGATGCCATTTTTTTACACAAGTGTATTAGTATCACCAATCATTGCAACAACAACAAGCTGAAACTTCCCGTTCGCGTAATCCAATATACCGTAAATGTGATGTTGCTGAAGCACGTTTGTTGGTCAACTATTTTGGTGATAATCCAAAAAATTCGTAGGCGTATTTTATACATCGATATAATATGAGCCGGAAATTGCTTTTGGAAATAGTCAAAGGTATTGAAACTTGTACTTACGATCCTCTTTCCGACCATTTTAAATTCTTTGAAGTCCGACTCGATTGTACGGGTCAAATGAGTTTTAGTGTTATCATAAAATGCACTTCCGCCATACGCCAATTGACACACGACACAACACCTGATGCTTTTGATGAATATATATAAATGGGTGAACATTGTGCACACGATTGTCTAGATCATTTCACTAAGTGCATTAATGATTGTACATGCCTGAGTTTTTAAGGAAACCCGACTTTAACGACATTGAAAATTTCTGTGCAACACATAAGAGTCATTGGTTTCCGGGAATGCTTGGGAGCATTGATTATATGCATTGAAAATGGAAAACCTATCCGAAATCATGGCACGAGCAATTTGGAAGAGGTGATAAAAAATACACAACTATAATGCTTGAAGCCGTTGCGTCGTACGATTTGTGGATTTGGCACGCATTTTTTGGAATAATAGGTGTGAATAATGATATTAATGTTTTTGATAGTTCTCCGTTATTTGAGAACCTTCTTGATGACATCGCTCATGTGGCTCGGTTTGAAACAAATGGAGTTATGTAAGAAAAATGGTATTACCTAGCTCACAGGATTTACTCATAGCTGGCAACTTTTGTCAAATCATTTACGGTGACACGAGACAAGAAACATTGATTATTTAAAATGTGACAAGATGGTGGATAGAAGAATTTCGAACGAGCTTTGGGTGTCCTCTAAAGACGTTGAAGAATTATGCATCAACCATCGCGTCAATATCATGTCAACAAGATATGAATACATGCATCATATTGCATAACGTGAGTTTGAAAGATTAAAATTTTGTGATAAGTGAATTCAACGAGTTGTATATTAATCCGAGACCAAATATACAACGTACTTGGATCGAGGGATGCGAAGTACAACGACGAAAAGCCAAAGAATTACGCGATAAAGAAACACACACAAGTATTCAACGAAGTATTATATGTAGCATATTTGGCAATGACATCAACGACAACACAATTTATTTATTCATAATTTGATGTATTTTCATCTTCTCGTATTTTTCTTTTTTTTTATTATATTCTTTTTCATATATAAATTTGTTATTTTTCAATTTTTTTCGTATTATAATTTATATTTTTATTTAATAAATGAAAAGTTAGTTTGTTTGGAAAAATAAAAAAAGAAAACCAAATGATGAGTCTCAAAAAGTTGGTGTTAATGGTGTTATTAGTAAAAGGGTATTTTGATGTGTTAATGTTAAAAATGAGAATGTTAAGTTGGCGTTAAAGTTGCACAACTTTTTTATGTTAATGTTGTTACACCTTTTTTTTTTTTTTTTTTTTTTTTTTTTTTTTTTTTTTTTTTTTTTTTTTTTTTTTTTTTTTTTTTTTTTTTTTGAACAAAATTAATGTTGTTACATCTAGCACTCTCGGAGTACTTGTCATTAATTGCTTTAAATAAGCTACAAAGATTTGCTAAATATGAATCGAAGTGAATGCGTTTTTAAATAATCTGATTCGTGCATTTAACTCCACAATGTAATTTGCTTTTTATGCGCCGAAAACAAATAAAAATTGAAGGGCATATCTTAATGCTAATGGGCAGGGCCAATTTATGAAGTATGAATGCAAATAACAGGAATACCGTTGACCGCTATAACTCATAACCAAGTCTTTTAGTCGGGAACTTTAATAACGTGAAATGTAATTATATAAAGGATGTCAAGACAAAAGAAATACTCCGTAACGTTGTGGAAAACTTGAAAGTTTGATAACCACGGATTAGAAAAAAAAGGAAATTGATAAAAAAATAAAATTGGTAGTATTGACATTAGTTAATGTGTTTCAGTTAGCTATCTAGAGTTCTTTGGCAATAACGAGTGGAGATGTTAGAGAATTTTGTATCTCAGACTCTTCAAAGGTGTTTTGTTGCAGGTCAATATTGAAAAGAGGTAAATGACCATATAAAGATATGTAACTTATTTTTAATCAGAGGATTACTTACGAATAGCGATTAGTGTATAAATTTGTGTTTAGTGAGAATGAAGAAAATTAGTTGTTTAAATTATAATTTAGCATTCAAATATAACATGTTACATAGATTTTTATTATTATTATTTTTTTTTGAACGGCAAATTTTATTAAAAAACCTAACAAGAAGTTAGAAACTCACAAAGTAATAAGATTTGGGTTTTTACGCCAATCAATCCATGAAAATTTAGCTTTACATCTAGACCTAATCCAATAGAAAGACCGAGAAACGATATCATCAAACATCAAACTCTTTGAGCGACTATCTTGACCAAAAAGCAATTTGTTACGCCAATTCCAGATGAACCACCAAACAATGTAACAAGTTCCTTCGAATACCTTTTTAAGATTAGACGGAAATCGAATACTCAACACCCATTCAACCCAAGCTTCATACGAATTAATCTCCCGATAATACAACTCCCACCACCTCATGTTTTCTCTTTACATTATATTTTCCGTTAATATTTTACTTTTGAAACCTTTAGCCATTACTTTGCCATGTGAATTTATTTACACATTGATATAATGATAATCATATCGAGATAGGGCTCAAAATGACTTGTATGCTCAACACTTTTTGTTAAAAGATAGCAAATACTTTTGTGTTTCAGTTGTAACTCAACCTAATTTGGATACCTTTTTTTATACTATTTGCTCATTGAAAAACGACATAAAAAGATATCTAAACAAAAAAGATAATTATCATTCAAAGTATTAATATAACTTGAAATTCAAAGTATTTGCTCATTGAAAAACCATGCTAATTTCAAAGACAACTATTATGAGGTTTTAAGATAAGAACTTATAAATCTAAAAAGCTCAAACATAATGAAAGTTTTAATGATATAATTAACCTCAAACTCGTATGTATAATTTCCAACCATTTTTTTTTAGAACGACAAAATTTATTAGCAACTAGCAAGAAGCTAGAAAAGACATTACAAGAAAATTAAATGAGGATTTTTCATCCAACTCTCCCAAGAAAACAAACGATTACATCTACTAGAATACTAATTAAAAAGCGCATAACTATATACATCTACTATAACGGGAAAATTCCAATTTTACACCTAAAATCGAATTTAGAATCACTATTGAGTCAACTTTTATACAATTTCCAATTTTGGTCATGTGCTACCTGTGCAACTGTGCTACCCACTTAAAATTGTGACACGTGTCCGGTTTGATTTGATATTTTGTCTTTTATTGTCTTTTATTAAATGTATTAAAAGACTAAAATACCCTTGTCATATAAATCACCTCCTATTTCACCTAACTCTCATAAAACTTTCATTACCATCTCCTCCTCTCTCTCTCTCCCCACCGGCTGCCACCGCCACAACGCCACCACCGCCACTCCCACAACCACACCGCCACCACCACAACACTTCTCAACACCTCCTCTTTCTTTTGACACTAGTCACGCGCCATCAATCACTCTCTATCACCACATACCACCTCCGCCGCCGTCACCAACACACATCACCACCACCTCTTTTGTTAAAACTTGGAGATCTATAAAGACAAGGTAAGAAAACGCGTTTATACGCGGGGTTTGATTCGGATACGAGTTTAAGTATAAAAAAAGTTAGTGAAGGGAGCCAAGTGCTCAAATACTCCAGAAATGATGGGGATACACCGATCTATAGACTGGAAAAGAAAAAGGTCTCGCCAGAAAATTATTCCGGCGACGGTGTCGGAATCTGCTACTGCTTGGCCGGAGTTAATGAATTTTCCGGTGAGGGTGGTTAGAGAGAGGTACACAAGATTTATTGAAGGTGTGCGGGGCTTGACGGTGGTGACGGAGAAGATGGCGGAAGATGAAGACATTTGTACGGAAACAACCACCGGAGACTCTTTTGTCTGACTATAATTGGCTTGTGGAGTTTATTTGGACGAGTGTTGCTTATTGGCTTATGTTGGACCCTACAAGCTTTGGGGGTGTGGTTTGATCATATTAGTACAAGTCAATGACTTTATTATCATGCACTTGTTTGGCTAGTGTGGTTAACTAAACACGTGCGTATACAAGTAAAAAAAAGTTTGATATCAAAAGTCAACCAAACCAAACAAAGAATCCAATACCGTTTCGTTTATGCTTTGTTATTTAAAAAAAAAAAAAAAAAAAAAAAAAAAAAAAAAAAAAAAAAAAAAAATANCCAACCATTTTTTTTTAGAACGGCAAAATTTATTAGCAACTAGCAAGAAGCTAGAAAAGACATTACAAGGAAATTAAATGAGGATTTTTCATCCAACTCTCCCAAGAAAACAAACGATTACATCTACTAGAATACTAATTAAAAAGCGCATAACTATATACATCTACTATAATTTCCAACCATGATCTTTAAACCCAATCAGATATGTGGTCGGGAATTTCTGGCATTTCTGTCTCACATACTTACACGCTCAATGTGTGTGTCTGTCTACTAAAGGACAAAAACAACATCCTAAAAGATTGCGACTTCACTCACTTCTCGCTTGAGGGTCAAGAGCAAACTTTGATTTACACTTTCATGTTAAATTTCATTTACAAACAATTCCTTTTAATAATAGATAAATTTCTCCATAAATAGCTTAACTAAAACACATTTTAACTGGGCTTGAAGTTGAAACAATGATAACACATTGAACCATTACCATGAGTTCATGGCAGTTAAAGAAATGTTTAGTTCATGTTTTCTGTTGTTTATGTTGTCTTTTTGGTAGAAATAGAGTAATTCTAAACAACTACAGTATATGTTAAACTTACTAGAGTAATTTTAAGAAATAATGACTAATAAAATGCAAACAAATGACATGCTAATCTTGAAGTTGTACGTATGTTTAAGTTTTATGTTCATATTTAGATCATTTGATCATATTCTAAGATTTTTCAATAGGTTTTCATATTCATTAGTGTCCCTGTTTATATACTTCACGAGTCAAGCAAGTAGGTTTGGTTTTGATTCCGGTTGGGAAAGGTAGAACACTACATTATTCCTCTCATGTACTGTTTTGAACTTTTCGCATAAGATTATTTCGGGTTTCGGTTTCCCCACCGGTTTCGAGGGCTTTTGACATCCCTAGTTCTGAGGTCAGATATTGGAATCGATATATTTCATCTTGCATTTAAAATGTGACCAAAATAATATTTTGTCATCAGTGACAAGTAAATGCTAGACAATTCTCTATCAATTCTTTATTATATAGATTTTTAAAAATACATATTATTCATCAAGCAACTATTTTATTAGTTACTCAATTAGGTAGAGTAATTCTTTAGTCACTCGTATGTAAGACCAAATATTTAATATCCATTGAAATACAACATAATATGAACCTGATTTGCCTGACAAATTAGTAAACCGGTTTTTACGGTTTAGTGGAATACGTATAAACTCTACTATAGCAAATCATGCTGACTTGTATTAAATTTTGTAGACAAAAGAAAATCGATCAATTTTATGCAAAGTTATGACAAAATATAGAGCAAGAGGTCAAAATTTTCAGAGATATTGACCATTCACAATCAAAGTTTATTCAGATTGGGCTTATCAAATCAAGTAAAATCATCTCACGTAATACCCTTTCTCGCAAGAACTTCTTTTGAGTTTGGAAAAATCCCAATTTACATAAAAACAACAATATTTTGTTTGGTTCATTTTTATGATATGATTCTCGTAGGTTAGACTAGCTGTAGTTTAGTTAATAGGAGATCATGGTAAAGTAAATATGGAGTTCTTCTCAACTTCTTCACAAGTTGTGTGTTTTTTTTTTTTTTTTTTTTTTTTTTTTTTTTTTTTTTTTTTTTTTTTTTTTTTTTTTTTTTTTTTTTTTTTTTNTTTTTTTTTTTTTTTTTTTTTTTATTTTATTTTATCTTATTTTATTTTATTTTATTTTATTTATTTAAATGTTGTCATTCTTGATGAGGGTGGATTACTTTTTATGGTTCTTGCATACACAACTTAAAGTTTAAGAGAGTCAAATCGTCTAGTATTACATTCCATTGTTTTCGGGCTGGTTAGACGTGTGTGCCGGTCAGCGCTGCCTGTTTTCAACGTCATGCAAGAACACATTTTACTTCATGGTGATGAATAAGTTTTGCAATTATTTAGAGTCCAATTTATGTGCATGCTTACCGCTTTGTGACAATTGACAAGTTTATGTTACTGTAAAATGTAACTATCGAAAATCAAGTTGCGTTAGTAGCTAATTGATTGTATTTAGGTATTGACTGAGTAATTCAAATTGGAAGTGTGATTTGTTAAGAAGAGACATTCTTAAATATTAAGCATCTTATTTACATCCTGTCATTTTTAAGGTATTCCAATATTTTAACTATTCTACAATGATTTACAAATTTTATCCAGAGTAATATACTGGTGTTGTGCACCCCAGAAGGTAACAGGCAGCACAGCACCTTGGAACTATACCATTGCTATTTTTGTTGATTTTCTGAAAGCATGCACTAATTGCTTCAGTAATGCCAGAATGGGATTCTTAGAAGTTAGAAGCACTGTTTCCTTTATTACTTTTCGTAAAGATATACACATTATTTTTATGTTGAATATAATGGATTTGAGAAAAATAATTATCTTTAAATTTGTTTTTCTGCAAGTATAAAAGATTCCAAAATTTAGCCATTTGTTTGTTAATACTTAATAAACAAAATATTGATAAAAAGAACCGCAATTCATGATAGTTCTTTTCATAGTAAACTCGATGACATGCACCTTAAATATACATAACCTATAAGCGAAAACTTTTTATACGTAAAGCACATAGGAAATATATACATGCAAGACATGATTCACACTAGGTTGATTAATCTTTCTACTTTGTAAGACATGATATTATTTTATTACATGAAATGAAAATATAATGTGGTGTTCGATGATCCATGAGGCAGTGCTTTCAATATATACAATGATAGAGAACGATAGAGCTGTCCAAGGTTGGAGAACACGAAGCTCCCTCTAAAGCCTAGTTGGATATTTTTTTTAACATGAAAGATGAAGCTCGTTCAGTCGTTCCTAGGGAGGACTTTCATTCAATTCTACATATAAGCAAACTGAGTATGAAAGAGCCATTATTCTTTTTAACATATGAAGCTCGCTTTCTTCCTACATATTATCTTCTTTGTATAATTCTTTGTCAATCCTTAGAAACAACTAATCTATTGAATAAGTGATGATCTAATTTAGGTAAATATCTTTTGTTAAAATATAAAAAAAAAGTAAAACCATGTAATCGGTCCAGATGTTCGAGCATTTTTTTAGCCGTACCTACAAACATGGATTACGATAATAATAAACTCATTGTATGGAGACTCCGACCGTACAATCATGAACGTAAGTTGCTCTGTTCGATGATTTCGTTACTCTTCCATGGTAACCTTGGTATTATTTTCTCCCAATGGATATATTTGTTCCCCGTAGAATCCTGCGAGCGTTGTACAAAATTCTTTTTGTTTTGCCCGTACCTTCGGTGTTAAGTTCATAAAACAATGCTCATAGATTATTTCGTAGGAAGCTCTGTTGTCTAGCAAAACTCTCCCCACGCCTTTCTTCTGTTAAAACACTTATTAAGATTGGGTCACACTACAACAAACAGGACGACAGGCGAGAAGACTTTTCGCGGGGACACATATGTCCCCGCCGAAAGTCGCTACACGACAAAAAAAGTGCTGAGCTGGCACACAGGCTCGCTGACCGCCTACTAAATTTTCAACGCACACTTTCGGCGGGGACATGTCCCCGCCGAAAGTAATTATACTTTTTGGCCAAGCGCTGAGCTGGCACACAATCTCGCTGACCGTTTACTAAATTTTCAACGTACACTTTCCGCGGGGACATGTCCCCGCCAAAAGGGTTTTTCATTTTTGGCCAAGTTTGACCAAAATAGTACCTCTAAATTGTGCGCGGGAATTTTTCCCGCTTTCACTTTTAGCGGGGATATGTCCCCGCTAAAAGTGTGTATTTATACTGACATACTTTTAGCGGGAACGTGTCCCGCTAAAAGTAAAGGCGCCAATTAATGTGATTATCCCGCCAAAACTTTCTGGCGGTGTTCATGCCATTTGGCGTGGGGATGTCCCCGCCAAAAATGTGGCTTCAATTATTGTACCAAATTGCAACTTTGCCTGCCAAACTTTACTATATATCCTAACACACACATAACACATGCTGAGTATCTAAAATTCGGCAATCAAAAACACAAATAAATCGATCGTCAATTCTTACAAGACACACATGACTTGGCGTGGTTGCACAGTTGAAGAGGATTACTCAAAAATATTGTCACACGAGCTCCTCTTTAATGAAGTTATGTTACATTGGGGTCATGCAGTTTATGAGGAGTATGGTTCTTTTAAGGACGCTGAACCGTGGATGAGAGACAGGATTATCGAATGGTGTAGGAAAAAGTCGTACTACAAAGAGTACATGGAAGAGCTAGATGCTGCTGAAGCTCAAGCTGCTGCTGCTGAAGCTGAAGCTGCTACTGAAGCTGAAAGCACGTTTCACGTCCACACCGAAGTTGATAATCTGGAAAATAGGATCGCAAATGTTGAAGCTACATTTGCACGTATCAAGGAAATGAGAGCAAGGAAGGGAAAAGATGGTGCGAGTTCGAGCAAAGCGGGAAGTAGCCGCAAAAAAAAAAAAACGGGTTGTTTAGTTTGAGTTGTTTCCTTTGGTTGTCGATTTGTTTAGTTTGAGTTGTTTTCGTTTGGTTGTCGAGTTCTTTAGTTTGAGTTGTTTCCTTTGGTTGTCGAGTTGTTTAGTTTGGTTGTCGAGTTGGTTAGTTAGAGTCTGTATGAAAATGCATGTGGTTGAGAACCCTTGCTTGTTTTAAATAAACAGTTTGCCTTCGTGTTTGATAATTGTGATATTGTTCCTTCAGTTTTATTATTTGTGCGTACGAATTTAAAATATAAAGGACGTTCAACATCAGTTACCACAACAACAACAACATATATTTTATTAAACAACAACAATAACATCAACAACAACAACAACAATAACAACGATAACAGCAACAACAACGATAACCGTAACAGCAACAGTACTACATATGAAATTTATCCATGTCACCTAAAAGGTCACGAAGTATTGCATCCGACTGACATGCGTGGTCGTGGTTGTCGGGATACGTTGCCATATCAAGTTTTGCCTCGAGCATCCTTATTCGGTTAAGTAGCAACTGAATTTGTGCCTCAAGCATGTTTACCTTGAGATCTTTTTCATGGCAGTTTGAGCACCTTGTTGGAGCATATCCAGAACCACTTGATGTTGAAGCTCCTAAAGAACTGCCCATGTTGGCGAGTCTTTCCTCCTTCCATAAAAAAAAGTCACATCCATAGTCGTCGGTCCCAGGCTATTAAAGAGTAAAAGCTATTATATTTAACAACTAACCAAATTATTTATATAAAACACGAAAAAGTATGTAATTGTTCACCTTCGATAATGGACACGAATAGTATTGTTTACCATACGAGTAAGACCTACGCGATTCTCGCAATTTCACGTCTCCTCGTCCACAAGGACAAGGAAAAGCTTCAAATTCCGCCATCTTGATCACCATGATAACAGTGAGTGATGTGAGTGGTGGAAACGTGACCGGGGTGGCCCGATCTATAAGTTGGTGGTAAAAGGTGGTGGCCAGAAAAAGATTCCGGCGGCCGGAAACTGCTAGTGTCGTCGGAAAATGGAAACTGGTAGAGGGAGGTAGAGAGAGAGAGATATAGTGAGATGAGATGAGTGTGTGAGATGAGTGAGTGAGTGTGTGTGTGTGTGTGTTTATATTGTAAGGATAAGTTGTTAGGTGGGGAAATAACCATAGCATCTCGACTCGTTCGTTTAACATCTCGTGTATAACCATAGCATCTCGACTCGTTCGTTTAACATCTCGTGTATAACCATATCATCTCGGCTCGTTCGTTTAACATCTCTATCTCGGCTCATTCGTTTAACATCTCGTGTATAACCATATCATCTCGGCCCGTTCGTTTAACATCTAGTGTATAACCATATCATCTTGGCTCGTTCGTTTACCATCTCGTGTATAACCATATCATCTCGGCTCGTTCGTTTAACATCTCATGTATAACCATATCATCTCGGCTCGTTCGTTTAACATCTCGTGTATAACCATATTGTTAGGATCGTGTTTTATGGTTGATTTATGTGAATCGGGAGGTCGGGGATTATGAAAAAGAGAGTAGCCATGGTTAGAGAGAGAGACTAGAGAGAGAAGGAAATACTAGGTGTTTTTATTGAAATATGAAAATGATGAGACTAAACACAAAGCATCACCCTCCTAGTGAAGTCTAGGAGGGTATAAATAGGCCAACACATGTCTAACTATTACAATATTACGCATCTAGTCCATGTGTTTGAACCTAACAAGATAACTAATGTAATCTCGTATATGTCGTTCCATTTACGTGTTAGGATGATTCCTAACAGTCTTCCCCCAATGGGGCGACATAAGAGATTACTTACAACATTTCCTACAAGTACAAATACAAATAAAGAAAGGTCTTCTCAAGTGCTGAGGATGACTACAGTTGACGCTCTTTGTCTTCATCTTGTACCTCGGCTTGAGAACTTTTTCTTCACTTGTAGGCAAATGATGTAATATGCATGAACTGGATTAACTTCCCCCCAATTCATGCTGCATGTCTTTAGCGGCTTCTTCGTACGCTTCTTTTTAGCGAAGTTTCTGAATCAGCTTCCCCCCAAACTGACAACCATCTTCAACAGATTCGAAACTTTGATGTAGTTAACATGTCTTCTAACTGTTGAAGTTTTGAGTACGCAGCGGAATTTGTAGAAAACATAGTAAACCACACCAAGCAAATCTGAGTAGTTACTTAATCACGGTTATACTCAACGTGGAAGTTCCGTTCGGGGGTAACATGCAAGAAATGAGCAAGATATTCTCACATATGTAGGCTACTTTACATTCCACAACCCTCGAGAGTTGAAACGATTACACCAAAAAATCACAAAACTGGACCACTGATCATCTCTGCGGACGTCTCCGGTAGTAATAAAAGACGTATGGAGAAATCTATTCTATCGTGTTTTTCTTGTTAGGTCACCATGTTATTGCATAAACAACCAAAGATACAAGAACTAGAATGGAGAAGAAGAAGCTAGAATAATATGGAAGGAACTCTAAGATATTTGATATAATAAACTTTGTATTACTTGAGAACCAACAAGCCTTAATGAAGGCTTACACATAGTATTTATAGGGGAGTCCAAGGGTCTCTAGATTCTTCTCCATACTTTACACTACTAGCCCTTGGACTTCCACTTGTAGTAACATTACATCATAAAC